>LGRN01000699.1:0-10924 GCA_001883825.1 Emergomyces pasteurianus Ep9510 | reverse complement strand
GGGGGGGGGGAGGGGAGGGGAAGGGCGAACAACAGAAATCATAATAGCCTGGTTCGGTGCTGCTGCCGGTGAGATATTCGCTCCGGTCGTGACAGTGGGTGCTGGAGCTGGACCTGGGTTATGGTTTTCAATGACATGGCCGGGATAGGGGTGGGAGGCCTGCAGCGAAGCATATTGTGGATGGGAAGGGTTTTGCATGGGAATATACTGGAAGACAGTGGGTTGCGGATGCTTTTGCTCTTGAGGCTGGATGGGGCTTAGGAAGAACGCCATAGCGCTTTGGGAGTGGGAGTGAAGATGATAGTAGGCGGTGAGGGGTTGTTGAGAAGAAAGGGAGGCAGTGAGATAGAACCGGAGGGGTAGAGAAGTGCACGTAAGGCGGACGGGATTTGGAGAGTGAAAGATGGAAAATTAAAGGAGAAAGAAAGAAAAAAAAAAGAAAAAGGCGGGGAAAAAGGAAAAGGAGGAGAGGAGAAGGCAAGCAAAGGCTGGAAGTTATAGCAGAGCAACAAGGGTACACCGCAAGTTCGAGTATCTTAAACCAAATCAATTTATACGGACCCTCGCACGCAAACCAAACACATGAAGAAGTACAGGAAATACAGAATATGCATTGGGAAAAAGAACAAAAAACAAAACAAAAAAATATATAATAAAAATATATAATTCAACGCCTCCCACAACGCTACTTACCGGGCCAACAGGCACCCACTGGTCGCCTGGCTGCACCATGTAATATTCCACCTTCTCGTCCTTCTTCTTCTTCGACGAGCCCTCGACCACATATGCCTTATAAGGCGTGCCCCACCACATACACATCGTAAATGCCCTTTTTTCCCGCTGGAGGCGGGGTTGATTGCCAGCTACCAGTTGGTAGGACCTTTTTATGTATGAGGGACAGGGAGTAAAAAAAAAAAAAAAGGTAAAAAAGGAAAGAAAGAAAGAAAGAAAGAAAGAAATGGTGAGGCCGAGGGTGGAATTAAGAGGAGAAGAGAGGGAATCAGTTTACCGGGTTGAAACGGCAGAGAGAGAGAGAGAGAAAGCAAAATAAATAAACAAATAAAAAGCGAAAGAAGGACGTTCAACAACAGACGAGAGTTAAGTTCGGTCCAATGCGGAGAGATGAGCTAGGCTATCTACCAGAAGCGGAGGATGCCATGGTGAATGTGGCGTAGGATGCGTGTATGTCTATATCGACAGTTGGACGGATGACTGGCTGTGCCTGACGGAAACAGAGGATAATGTATGGGCAAAATGGATGGATATTCGTGTGCAAAATGCAGCTTTAAGTTTGCTGCATATTTATATATATATATCCACATATATATGGCCAGATTGAGAGCTGGGCATCTCCGTTCATGCTGCTCATCCCGTTTTGCCATCCCATACGGCTTTAAAACCATCAAGGCTCGCTCACCTTTACCCAGCGACAGACACATTCATGGATGTCCGGGCCACCTGAAAGGAAATGGCCGCATGAACTGTACCGTTCTACGCCGTCCTACCCCGCCCCGTAAGGCAATAATAGTACGGATATATCCAGGATATCCAGAAGAAATGTGTTTCTGGAAGACAAAAAGGCGGTATATAAAAAATATCTGGGCTGTTGGGTCGTTGCTGTTGTTGCTGTTGCTGCTGTTGCTGCCATTGCTGTGGAGCCTATCACGATGAGCTAAAAGCCAACCCAACAACAAAGAACCAACAGTGCCACCACAGGCCACGGAGCAAGAACATTGGACGGATGCGAAAACGTATGAAAAAATGGTATGGTAGCATGGTTATATGCTTTCCTCTTAGAAAAATGCATTTTTTTGCCGCCTCCTTGGCTGGCAAAAGAAAGTTGAAAAAAAAAAAGGTACTATGAAACGAAGAAAATAGTAACAAAGAAGCGGAAGTATATATTATCCTTGTAGTAGACTTCCAATTTTTACGGAGATAAGAAAAAATCTGGACACCTTGGCAGGTAAGTACCACTATTTCTGCAAGGTTTGGATTTTCCCGCTCTATTCTTGTGTTTTTGGTCTGAATAAAACACAATGCAACTTGTCAAGAATGTGTATCTCCCGATGTGTTAACAGTTGGAGGAGTTATCTCTCCACGCTAGTCCTATTCGGGACTACGATTAGTCCTAGCGTACTCTAGGGTCGATACTCTTTACAAAAAATCGAACGGATTACGAATGATAGTATCTATATAACAGCATACAACATCATCATCGGAATAGCTATTATACCAAGGATCCAGGCATCCGTATATTGTAACCTTTATAGAAGAAAAATACGGAGGCACAGGTACGGAGCAGTAATACTGAATGGACCCCAAGTACTAGTACTCAGTACGGACTACGGACATGAGTGAACAGAGGTCGTATGTATGTACAACTCCTATTACTTTGTAGTACCAGAAGACTCCAACTACATCGTCCTGGTAGGTTTAGTTCAGAGCTATCTAATTACTATGTATATGCTCTCACAAAAAGTCTTTCGTCGAAATGCCCGCTCCAAAAACCGAGAGGACAACACTTTTAGCTTCTCATTTCTTTTTTCTTCGTTTTTCCTTGAATTTATACATATTGTCTGCTGCACAGGCTGGATATAGTTAGTTTAGCTTGGGGGAAAAGAAACGGCAACCCGGGGGGTGGTGAGGAAATGAGATAACAAAGGAAGCAATGTCGCGTATAGCAATTGTTGTTGCACCAACCAAAAGAATCTCTCTATATTATATCAAGTGTGCCTCCATGGGGCAAGTTATTCCTTCAAAATCCCGGGCCTCAGCTATATGTTCCATGCCGCGGAACCGATATCTCACTCGCAGCAATTTCGAACGAAATGGGGCCGGATCATAGAAGCCAAGAATATCTGACTAAATGGGGCTTATACTATTAGTATTTTTATTTTATATTATTGTAATTTAATTTTTTTTGGTTTGTTTGTTCTGTTTGTGTGTTTGAATGATTGGAAACCAGGACTAGGGAGGATTTCTTTCTGACCTTGATGAGTCGGGGGTGTATAACCAGCTGTCCCTGATCAACCAGCGCGGCAACCGGAATCGTGACATCTACTACGCTGTCACTGTCCAGCACAGTAGGGCCATTCTGTTTTTTGTTCGAGGAAAGAGACGTTGGGCACCCATATTGGGCCTGAACAATCACCAGCCCGTTTTTCTCAGTTTCCCGATCTTGTTTTCGCAAGACCTGATCCCTCATCATCAAAATTGCCTGCTCGCTTTCAGCTTTCTTCTGGGCAACCTGCTTCTGAAGCTTCTTTCGCAGTTTTGCGGTTTCCTGTCTCTCTCTCCGCCGAGCTCTGGGACGCAGATATCCAAATTCGATCGCTCCATACAGCGTGAACGGCACTATTATCACCAAAGCACACAGATCGCCAGTCAGTTGGTCTACAGGGCATAGAGCTATGGGTACTTTGAAGGTTTGTCCCAATCGACTCCATGAAATGCTGCAACCAAGCCCCATGTTCCCAATCGTGGAGACGGTAAATCCCATACGAGAGAATTCACCTACTCTCCGCGTACCAGAAATGGACCAGCCCAGGGTGAGATTTTGGTCAATAACTGCACGTAGGCCTAATCGGATGGCACCACTGCCAGTCCGGTTTTTCCTGGGATAATAACCTTCGCCACTCCACTCGGAACGCAATGGTTCGGCCGGTTTGCGCGCAAACATGGTCCTCCCATATTGTAAGGCTAAATTCATGCCCGTTGGCGATGAACCAAGGCTGAAACTCCAGGTTTCATCGGATTTCACCAGTCGCTCGGTCAGGTGTCTGGCGTGGTCTGAAAACATATCCGCGTCATCTTCATGCTGATCGTGGTCGTTGAGATTAGGGTCCATAGCTAACTGCATATTGGGCAAGCTTGTGTATCCAATCGAAACGCCACTCATCGAATATGGCCTCAAAGCTTCACCATATGGGTCGCGGTTGCAAGCATCGATAAACATATCCTTGAGGAATTCTGGCCATGACAGAGTTCCGGATGTCCAGTTGCAGGTAGCTACGCCTCCAGTGCCTATCATCCGTGATATCGATAGAGCCAGGTCGGGGGGGGATTGAAACGGAAAAGAGGAGAATTCAGATTTCAAGGTGATGGAGAGCGGTCTTGTGCCCTCCACCGGTGTTATAGATTTGCTGATGCTTGCTTGAACAACGCGTTCCGGGATAATAAAAGCATTGATGTTAACCACAGCCCCGCCTAGAAAGGATAATACGGGTCCTTTCAGGATGCCTCGTTTGGGAGGGTCGTTTTGGATTGTGTGTACGAGTGAAGCTCCAAGATTAACGGTCGCATTTCGAATCATTAAAGGTACTCGGACCTACGAGTGTCAGTGACATTCTGTTGTGAAAAGCTAAAGTCAAGAGGAGTCGGTTTAAAACACCTACCTGTCTCTCAAGGTTCTCTCCAGTCTCAGGGATTACAAGTTTGACGGTCTGGACCGGTTTTCCAAAATGACCATTTACGGTGGCTTGTAGCTGCAACATAGTCGCTTTAGGCAGTTGACTTGGAGGCATTCCGTTATGCGTCGCTGGATTGTCTGTGTCTTCATCTCCGGCTCCCTTCGCCTCTGATTCCAGTGTGCCAAACCAAGACGTGTCGGGTAATGGTATGGAACGAGCATATCCAAGGAAAAACGCCGATGGGCTGAAATTGGGTACATGTATTGAGATGTTTCCGTCTGCCGTGGTCTTGAACATAGATTTCGCATCCACGGCCAAATGAATTGCTCCCTTAGTCATGTCAGTATGCCGTAGCCAAAAATAAATAAAATAAAATAAAATAAGAAGGGGGGAGGCTGGTATGGAAAATTCAGAAAAAGATATCCGCAGCCAGAGAACAATAGCTATATCAGCCATGAGGCATACTCTCTCCTCCTCTATTAAGAAAAACCAATACCACATACATTGGCATCCACCAAGTCATTCAAAAACTCCCTTTCCTTGCGTTTCATAGCGGCCAGAAACCAGCGACGAAATTCACCTTCATCCATCGCCTTGACTCCGACTTGCTGTCTTTCGGCTAATCCGTTTCTTCCCATCGGTCCCCCCTCCCCCCATGTATGCCGCACTCCTTCTTCGCCCAGCATGTCATATACAGTTCGCTTCTTAGGATCAATTAGGGTATCATATGCATTCCGTATCCGATTATAATGCTCCGTAGCTGCGGCTCTTAGCTCTTCGGGTTGTTTGTCCGGGTGAAAGCTGAGGGTCAATGTTTTGTAGGCCGAGCGAATTTGCGCTTCCGTGGGCGGAGGTTCTCGGGGTAATGCAAGCAAGCTGTAGTAGTCAATATCGTCTGGGTAATCCCTTAATCGCTCGTAGTCATCCTCTGATCCATCTGAGCGATGGTGACTGCTGCCGCCGCTATCGTTAGTCTCTGGTAGGTTCGCTCTGTTGTTGGAGGTGCGGTTTTCGCCATTGGGCGCGTTCTGTTCACCCGGTTTCTCGGAATGGCTTGTCTGCGGCATTGTCTTCGATTGAATATGAAACCATCCCTCCTCAGATTTGGATTGGATGGAAGGTTATGGCCTTTCCGGACGCATAGCTTGGAAGGATGAAGTCAAAGCTCTCGGCCTGGCGGCTCCTTTGCAACTAAACTTAAATATTATATACTCCGTACGGAGTAACTTTATTAACCTAAATAGTACGGAGTACATAGTACCTACTTAACCAATGTTAAATGCCCAAGGGAGCCACCCACCATTGAAATCATCTTATCCTAATCAGCTTATTCTATTATGTCCTGTAATATGACAGTTGCTTGCAGCGTGGTGGAACTCGTCAACACTAAGACTCAACGAAAGACTCGCGAGATTGAATAACTAATGCACCCTCCGCAGATAAAACTAGAAATTTTTGAACTTCTTCACTGGTTAAATCTCCTACTTCTTGTTAAATTCGAGATCTAGATCTCTCGTGTTTTTGCTTCTCTATCTCATTTGTATTGAATATATTCTGATACTGCTTCTTCATGACATTGATCATTTTGTATGTGCAGATCTTGATAATTTGATCGAGATTTTTCACTATACTCTGAGATTAATTTTTAATAAAGTCTTTAGTCTTCTTTATTTGTTGTTGCAATTTTCGAAGATTACTAGATGTTTAAAGCATTTACTGAGTACGTTTCTTGAATCGTTAGGGGGGAACTGAGATATAAAAATGAGTTCCCCAAGACACTGTCAACTTGGCTTTCACGTTTTCAAGGATCCGAAAAAGAAGCTGTATGTGTAACTTTACCTTTCACTCCCTTCTCATCACCTTTCTAATACCATCCGCTATGGAGTCTGAAGATACTGTACGTCAAAGCTCTGAAAAGAACCAAACCGTGTATGAACAAGGCTATGGTATCTGGACAACGCTTCATACGCATGCTCAACAGGAACCCAGCCTGCCCCAAACTTGTTTCCAGATCCAGGACACATTTCGACAGTTACCTCCCTTGGTCCATGACCTGGATCTGAAATGTGAGTATAACTGCCTCTACGCGACCGGAACGTCGATTTGGGGAACTTCGCGGGGTAAATGCAAGCTACCACCTGTGGAAAAGAGACTTGAGCTCCCAGTTTCTATCAACCACTCGACACGGCTCGCTCTTTCTGAAAGCCTGGAGCCGATCTATCAGAAATGGTTTAATCGCGAAGAAAATCACGTTGCTGTGCTAATATTGGCATGGAGCTACATATTATCAGCGCGTTGGGTCGAGCTCATGCCCGGAGCCGAGCTGACTTATACTGAGAAGCAGGCGGAATACGGCAACAACGAGGGAGACGAACAAACCCAAGTAATGGTGGATGTAGGAGATGTTGACGATGATGCGGCCAAATGGTGGGCCGCTGTCTTGTCTCCTGGCGAGGGATGGCAGGCTTACCTTACATGTGGTCAAGCAAGATTCCGATCGCCTTGGTCGACTGCTTTGGAAGCACAGGCGAAATTTACACTCTCCTGCCGCAAACCACTTTGTCATACGTTAACTACCGCACCTTCGTTCATCACTGCAGTTCGTTTTCTTGCAGAGTACTGCAATCTACACAACATTGTTGATCAAACCCTGGCGGCGCTATCTTCAGCGTTGTTTCTTCCTTCGTTGCATACAAAGAAAAACCCAATATCACTCCCGAAACCCGATTGTTATAAGAGGCAAAGACTGAAGTCAGCTATATCAGAGCCAACTGAGCAGAAACAACCTGGCTTTATATCAGAGCAGATAGTGTCAGAGCTGGACAAACTTTTGACATTGAGTTGCAACACACGAGGTCTGCACTCTCTTTTGTCGAGTGTATTTTATGAACCTGGAATACCTTGCAATGCCGTAAGCCCATGGTTGCAGTCTACGTTCACTGTTCTTGACTCTGTGAAGGACGATCATCTACTTGCTCATATCATGATGAACCGAGTCCCTCAAGTTTCTTTTCTTTGGCTTGGTGGCATAATTGTGGGTGCTCACAAGAATGTTCTTCAGGATGGTCGATTCAGTCTACAGCCGATTGAACTCCATGCTGCATCATGGTGTGATGTCACACAATCATTTTTACAGGAACCTGTTTCCCAACCCCCAATAACCAATGGGGCGCTTTTACGATCAGATGAGTGCCGACTTCTCTATCTGACTCAAGCAGAACGTCATACTCGGTGGCCGCTCGCTCGATGGATGCCTTTCGGTACCACTGCACTTGAAGATGCTGAAATTGAGGTCCGTCTACATGCACAGTGTACTGATCACGGGCTTCAGTATGTGGATTGGCATTGGGCTTGTCGAAATGGTAAATTATTACACCCATTGTACGTTAAAACCACTATATCTGCCCGTCCACCGGCCCAGAACCTAGCAATAAATACGCCCATCGATTACGAAGCTCTGAATCTGGAGGAAGAATCAGCATCAGAAAATGCTACACGAAATATCTTCGGCTGGCTTCGAATTGATGGCTATCCCGCACGGGAACGAGGAATAAGTAACCACGAGTGGATCAATCTTGATGAATCTGATAATGAATCACCATCCCTGATTGAGTCACCAAAGAGCCATGCAGCCCCAGCACCAAAAGCTGTGGTGGAAGACTGGATACAACACAACATTTCTGATACCTGACTCAATGATGGATCCTTCACACATTTTGATCCTCCCTGAAAAGCGCCATCTACCGGAAACGGGCGAACAAGAGGACGAGATGACCGGACAGAAGGGTGGCAGAGCCGCTTTGGCAGTGGGAGATGTATAAGCTGCTAGTGGGGCGTGGCACTGGAACCGACCAAATTTTATTAAAACCGCCCTGTGGATGTAGATTCGCCAATGCCAACTAAATTTCGATCTGCTGGAGCACATTGGCTAGTATTCGAGGAAGGCTACGGCGTTCTAACAGGCGCTGGCGAAAATACCGTGTTTGGTGTTTATGAGGTCCTTTTAATTTCAACTCTTCTAGCAGTATCCTCTCGCCAGCATCCCCCTTGCCGTTCAACTATTAGGTTCTGGCGCAAGTTTTGCTACGATAAAGGGGGTTTATATGCTCATAGACACATTATCTTAAGATCATCCAACAAGAATCACAGACAACTGCTCTGAGATAAAATGGCTCTGGTCAGAAGCCCAGAAAGAAAAGCTAATAACGCGATTATAAAGCTTTCCTCATTATGTTATTCCCATGCGTTGCACTGAGGGTTCTGAACATTCTCGAGCATACACCTGAGCATATGAGAGATTGTGAAAATATCTCTTGCATAATAAAAAGACTGCCCATTGATCTCAATAGGCGCATTCAAATTGAACTGCAAAAGGGGCATTCTACCTCAGAGAACTTGCTCTCAGGTGCGGTGGAGTGTAGCGTTTTGTACTGCAACACAGTTGATTATTGGATGAGAGATGCAACGTATCCCATTTGAATTCATATTCTACTCTGTACAGTACATACATTGAAATGCTAGCTATTTTGTATGTAACTACTAATAACTATGTATACACTAAACCCTTAAAAAACTATCAATCCTGATCAAAACGGGAGAAAAGCAAGCTGAGTTACTGCGTATATATATTGAGATTTGGAAGTCTCCATTGTGATGTCATTTTAGTGTTGGGCAACTTCATGAGGTTGACAGACTGTACTGTTGTAGGCAGCCATTTAGGGTAAACCTTCTTAGCACTGAACCTGCGTAACATCTTCATCTTCATTATAGAAAACTGATAGCAAAAAGCTCCCATCTCTGGGATTTTGGTTCAGAAACAAGAATTAAGTTAGTTACATAGCTATTTTTTGACAAATGATGGCTGATCCTGTTCGCCCAACCAGCAAAAAGAATGGAGATCTTCCCCCAACATACAGAATCGATTTATCTCTGCCCCCTGCTCAGCGATATGTCGAGCTCGCAGAAATTTATCGCGAAAAGATGAGATCACTCACTGGTCTTTTCGATGAGCTCGTCGAGTCCGTAATCCCCGGTATTAACATCATATGGGTCAAACGCGCTGCCCGCCTATTGCTACGGCGCCTTTATAGTCACGAAGAAACAGAGGAGATCAAGGGAATAAGTCGGACCACTGGCATCGATTTATATCTGTTGGTATCGCTCAACGTGCTCCTCGATCTACTCATGGGATGTACCAGTGGTGGCGCAAGATGCGGAGATGCACCAGACGCAAATTCGAAAATGCTTCATTTTCGCACTCTGGACTGGGACATGAACGGGCTCCGGCAGCTGATTGTCCAGCTAGAATTTGTCCGCAGCCCTCACACAGAACATATCCTTGCAACAAGCATTACATACGTCGGTTTTGTCGGAGTTCTCACGGGCGTGAGGAAGAACCTTAGCGTCTCGTTAAATTTCCGCCCGTACCATGATACGAGCAGGCGTTTTGGCAATGTTAAGTTTTACGCCAGCCATCTACTCGTCCTCTTGGGTGTTCGTCGTTCCATATCCTCTGTGCTTCGACAGTGTCTCCTTCCACCAAGTTCGACGAGATGGAGCTTTCTTACTAGCATATGGAGGGGCGCACGCCGACCCGCTCCTGCATTATCTCTCCGTACCATCACAGCTGAGCTTCCCCGGATCCCAACAACTGCAGCCTATATAATTTTAAGCGACGGGAACTCTACTACTGTCCTAGAAAAAGACTATAGATCCGCCCTTACCCGCACTTCCTCGTCATTCATCGTAGCGACAAATAACGACACGGAGGTTGAGTCCTCCGAACCGTCCACGGCAACCAACCATATTAATACACCACCAAAACCTCAGACTCTGCAACTGGTAGGCCTAGAAGGTTTGGTAGAGGACAGTATTGAACGAAGAAATTGCATGCAAAGCTTCTGGGATGAGAAAGTGAGTCGGGCCAACCACTCGCAGGCATCAGCACCCACAGAGGGACGAAACCCACTCCCCCGCACTCGCTCTTCAAGCGCAGTTGTCAGCCAGCAGCCTGCCGTAACATTAACGTCTTCGATCACAATATCTCAAGATTGCATACCTCAGCAAGGTGTGAGCAAAACTAATGCTCCCCAAATTCAAGAGGTCACCGCTACACAAAATGAGATCATAGAATGGACTAGCTCCCACCCTATTACGAATGAAATGACCCATTTTGCAACTGTCATGGATCCCACAGAGGGTCAAATTGTTTGGATTCGGCGATATCCTTACCCATTGGCTGTCGCCAGTTAAGGATAGGGTTAGTGATGACATCGAGAATAAACCGAACAAATCTACAGAAGATGGTGAAAATCGTTGAGTAGGGTTCCCGACTTCTCTGTTGCCATTTCCTCGTTTCCACCTTCATCTCATGCTTAGTATTATATAAGTACGCAGTCAAATACCCTAACATTTCCTTTGGTGTCTACTTGCTCTCGTTTTACTTAGACCATGCGATCAGTTTTACGGGATACGTCCCCTTTTTTTTTTTTTTTTTTTTTTTTTTTTTTTTTTTT
>LGRN01000698.1:0-10937 GCA_001883825.1 Emergomyces pasteurianus Ep9510 | reverse complement strand
TTAAAAGGCATTGTTTTTTTTTTTTTTTTTTTTTTTTTTTTTTTTTTTTTTTTTTCATTTTATTTCGTTTCCATCTTTTTTTGCCGGGAACGTGGGATCAATGACTGCGAAAACTTACGGGAATGATACACTCGTCAGTTTCTCCAAATATGCCATCAGAACCCAACCGCCTACGTTCTCCAGATCTGGCATCGAGATGGACGTCACTCCATCATCCACTCTGTCAGAGCCTTTCAGTTTCGGCCCGAAATACCCAGAATTGAACCTGCCCGGTATCGATGTCACATTCGGCGCTTCAAACGGCCCAGTGAAATTGTGACTGATGCCGAAACCGTTATGAATTTTCGGGCAAGCGGAGTAGAAATCGATTTCGGTTTGGTTCGCAATACTGATGAAGGCATCGTCGCATGAAAGAGGTTCCCCTTCAATCCGTGCTGTTAGGATATAATGGTTCAGTTAGCCGCGCGTTGAATTAACTTGGGAGTGTAGTTAGGAACGGAACATATATATACAAACCCAACGCGGGGTTGACAGTAGCTGTTAGAGCTAATGCTATCAGCAAAAATTGTGAGTCGCGCGGCATGTTGAGCGTTTTGTAAAAATGAGCTCTCAAAGAAAGGTTAGTATCGCGATCGTACCATTAGATCTGCCGCAAAAACAAAATCAAAGCAGATCTACTCCGGAAAGCAGATCTAAATGAGTGCGCCATATAAGATTCAGTCGGGGGACGTTTTCTGCTTAGCGATCCTTGGCTCATTTCGCTAGATAAATATTCAAAATGCTGCACTACTCCTCCGTACTAGGTGCTTGCGGAAACATTTAAAATGGTCAGTGGCTCATGGCTCTAAGTCCCTGTCAGTTTTCGTCCTGAGAAAGATCAATTATTGCTTGTATGGTTAACATCATTGCCAGTGTTGAATAAACATCAGCCTGAACCGGAGGATGCATGGTTAGGTAGTTTTGTATAATTATGTATATGCTTTAAATAAGGCGCAAAAATACGGACTACTCTGTACTCCGTACGCTCTAACAAAATCTAATTTTTGGCCTGAAAATTCTTCGGTAAGGCAGTCATGATCCCACTACGGAGTACGGACTGAATGTTTGGTTGGATTTTCATACTATTTCTGAAACACCAAGCGATGTAACCATGATCCTCAGCTACGTAAATAAATATCCGCTACTCCAGCAGCATGTGGTCATATGTGTGGGTGAGTCGCCATCTATCTGGCCGGAGAATCGTTTCGAATCCGCCAAAGAGTACGTTTCCAGCTTGGGCTTAGGTATTCTAGGGAGGACCCCACGATGAACTGTATGTAAGGGAATGTGGTTGATGCTGCTGTGGCACTCTCGGCAGGATTGAGTCGCTCGGCCCGTGTCAGGTTGGTTGCATGGAGGAACAACCGTTGTATAAGATAATAACACAAATGCTCGACAAACATCTGTATGAATCGTTGCAGAGAGCACAAATAAATGGGAGCTCACAGGCGATTTTTGCGGGCATCAAACACTATCGCAAATAGCATCCAGGCGGGACGACGCACTACTAGTTATCTACTTGGTTATCTACCGCTAAGGTTCAGCTTTACTGCTACCCATAATTAGTAGTTCAGGCCGACAACAAAATATATACTGCATCCATCCGTGGTCAGGCCTGGCGAATCAAGATTGTCTGACAGCCAAGGTGATAGATAACTATCAGTTTTGCCGCTTCACCATCAAACATCAAACATCAAACATGCGTCGAGGATCATGTCCCCTGGTGTACTTTTCGGTTTCGCTATGAAATAAAATGTGTCGAAATATTCGTAGGCGGTGTTCAATACTCTGTTGTCCGGGATGAGCCTTCAGCCTAGCATTGCGTTCGGATCGCCATGCCCCTTCGGCTGGCTCTCCATGTCCGAAATCAAGTCACCAATTTTCATGAGGAGTCCTCAACGGCCAGGGGAAGCCGTCGTAAAATAATCCAGCATGGAACCAGGCCGCCACTCCGTCAAACGGCCAACGATGGAAAAGGAGCATACTATATTCACGGCGGTACCTAGACTGGAGTCGCCATACGGAGTACTTTTTCGTACCATTAACCCTTTCACAAGACCCCAAGTTTAACACTCGGCTCAGCGAAATAATGGGTGACGGGCTGCATCCGGAATTCCATCAAGGCTCAAAACTTATCAATATTTATCGGTTACGTACCTGGATGATACTGCATAAATTGCAAACCATTTGGCGAGCAGAGAAAATATGTGTAGTACTAGCTCCCACTGTCATCAAGGAGTCGCGGGCGGACAAACCATGTTTAATCCTTACAGATCCGCGTCCATCCCTGACGTGCCACACTCCCAAGCAAAACAGGTGCTCGGTACTATCTTAAACGCAGGTCCAAACCAGAAACAGAAGCAACAACAGTTGGAATAGACAAATACACGAGGTCCATACTTGCAGACTGGGATTCCTGCGTTAAAATCCCCCATTGACCACGTCGAGGGCAAGCGAAACGAGAGCTGTTCAAACCACGACCCATCACTCGTCAGCGAAGAGAACCGACAACCAATAACCCCGGCTAATACCACCACTGATGACTTTGGAGAATACAGGCGATGACACGCCGCACTTGAGGATTTCACATTTCCCCAAAGCTGGGAGTGTATCTGAAAAGCTCATTTGAATATTTACATAAGCTTCATCCCGCTTAAAAGTGCCTGCTACCCAGACTGGCTGAGGCAGGGTACGCAGTATCGTTTATGCGAATGCGGGATCATTGTCTTTATTATGTCGAATTTGGTTTTGTTGAAGTATGCGGAGATGGTATGGTTGGATGGAGTTGTAGAGTATTCCGTGCGGCTCTCCCAGCTCCATCGTAGCGCCAAGTCAAAGCACGTGATCACTGCCCTAAACCGCCCACACACAGCTGACTAACCCTCGCTTAGCCCGCACCTCAAATCCCAACTCACCAAGCACAGATTGACCTTGGAAAACGAGGAAAAGAGGACGACATACGCCGACCCGAAGACGACGACGACGACAACGACAATTCCTACCACCCACCCTTTTTCCCCCTTCCCTCGTCCAGGTTGTTAAACGGCGTCCAAAATATACAACGAAAACATGTCCGACAGCGGGGAAGTTGAGGTCGAAAGCCCCATGGGGTATCCGGTCGTGCCCAAGGACGTTGCCGCTGAAATTGGCAGCATCAAGCTCTTCAACAAATGGAGCTATGAGGATATTGAGGTTCGGGATATGTCTTTGACGTATGTGTGATTCTTCATTCGCACCGGCTTCATTTTTCCCTTCGTTTTGTGGCTTTCTATTTTTATTTATTTTTTATTTTTTTGGATTTTTTGATATTTTTGATTCCGGGGATTTTTGCGATTGTGGTATGCGCGGGATTGGATAGGAATTACTGTGTAGAGTGAGACGGGAGGAACGAGGAGATGATGGTGAAGGCGCAGGGCCATTGATGGTTTCATATTGGTTTCATTTGCCTGGTGGTATAGGTGTGCTAACTTTGAGGGGACTTATCACTTCCCACTTCCTTGTAGCGATTACATCCAAATCCGCCAGCCCGTCTACATCTCCCACTCCGCCGGACGATATGCTGTCAAGCGATTCCGAAAGGCCCAATGCCCCATCATTGAACGTCTCACCAACTCTCTGATGATGAACGGGCGTAACAACGGAAAGAAGCTCATGGCTGTCCGAATTGTTGCTCACACTTTCGAGATCGTACGTAACCTAGAGGATATTATTCCCTCCTCCCCGACATTTGTGAAATATGAATATCATTTGGTAGAGGAGCTTTCTAAACTCTAACTCGGGCAAATTATTACTGCAGATCCACATCATGACCGACCAAAACCCCATCCAAGTTGCCGTTGACGCCATCGTCAACTGCGGGCCCCGAGAAGACAGCACCCGAATTGGCTCCGCCGGTACCGTCCGCCGCCAGGCCGTCGACGTCTCCCCTCTCCGTCGTGTCAACCAAGCCATCGCCCTCCTGACCATTGGCGCCCGCGAGGCCGCTTTCCGCAACGTCAAAAGCATCGCTGAGTGCCTTGCCGAAGAGCTGATCAACGCCGCCAAAGGAAGCTCGAACTCATACGCCATCAAGAAGAAGGACGAGCTGGAGCGCGTGGCCAAGAGCAATCGGTAAACGACTGCATTTGGAGGGATTGTTGTGTGGGGGTGTGTGTTCCTTTTCTTTTTGTGTGTGTATGTGTGTGCGTTTTTTTACCATAATCTGCGGTGTTCTGTGGATTCGATTTTTCACGCTCATCTGCGATACTACAAAAAACATAAATTAAAGGAAATCCCCGATTTTATACGTGGACTAGGCCTGTTGAAAATAGCGATAATCTACAAGGGCGGGACATCTCTATCTCTTTGTTTTTCTTCTACGTAGTTGAATGCACTCATGAAGAATTTTCTCTTTGTTAATACTTTCCTGCTGAACGAGTCTTAAGAGATCATCTGCGGATCAGCTAGAAAAACGTCTCATACAAACAAACACATACAAGCTTGAGACGAACTTGGGCGTTGTTTCTTTTTTTGACCTTCAAAAATTCTAATTTCGATTAATGTCCTCTTAAAAACATATTCGTAATTAGTTACTTACTCGACATCCCCATTGTGGTATTCGATTTTATTTTATCATTTATTTTATTTTATTTTTTTTTTTCGTACTATTGCCTGAGTGTGCTTGGTCAACCAAGCCGAAAAGAAACTTTTGCAAGAAAAGCTGAAAAGCTGCAACCACCACCATATCTAATCGCACTCACCCCAGCCAATTCACCAGCCATGGGGAAACGCAAATTAGGCGCCTTAGAAAAGGTGGATGCTGATCTGTAAGGAAGTTTTATAAATTGCACCACCCCATTCCTCTCCGCTGCGGCAGTAGTTGAGGGTGGAAAAAAAAAGTGCTAATACCGCAAAATCAAATTTAGGACCAACCTCCAACATAAAATCCGACGGGACCCAAAGTAAGTATTCAACATCGCCCTCTCTCTCGCTCTACCACACCTGCATGCGGGCTGAGGCTGAGGACCCTATTCCATCATCTATTCTATTCATTCCATCTGACATACTGACTCCGGCGCATTAACAGGTCATACATTGAAGATTTCCGCAGTCAGCACTACCAATATGAAAGCCACAGGGAGATATTCATGGCCGCGCCATCGTCAGCGACGGATACGGGAATAATCTCGCTACGAGATTTGATTGAATTTATCGCGCATGTGGCCGACTGCTATACTGACATCACGAAAAATTTCGCTAATGAGTTGATTGAGATTTTGACTTTGCACCATGCTGTCCTGGATGCGGATTTGAGGGAGAAGATTGTGGGTAGTATGGTTCTGTTGAGGAAGAAGGATATTATTGATTCTGCAACGTATGTCTTGCCATTTTCTCTTCCTTCCTGTGTCGTTTTCTTGTCGGTTTCCTTTTCCTTTTCCTTTTCTGTCTATCGAATTAACAAATAGTTAATGCTTCTTCGTTTTCGATACAATGTATAGTCTCCTACACACCTTCTTCCCAGTCCTTATCTCCACTCCGAGCAAGACTCTCCGAGCATTCCTATTCCAGAAAATCCTCTCCGACCTGCGCGCATCAAATTCGAAAACCATAAACCACAAGCTAAACAGAACCATCCAAACCGTCCTGTACAACCTCGTGACCTCCAATAGATCATCTGCGAAAGCTCTCTGGGCCATAAAGATCACGAGAGAACTATGGAAGCGTCAAATTTGGAGCGACGCAAAAGCAGTAGAAATCATGAAGGAAGCCTCCTTGGCGGATAATGAGAAAGTGGCCGTTGGCGGCGTGCGATTTTTCCTTGGAGGTGACAAGGAGAGAGAGGAGTTGGAAGATGAGAGTAGTGATGAAGAGATGCCTGACATATCCCAAATTCGGCATCAAATTACGATTAATAAAAAGAGCAAGAAAAAGGCGCGCCAGGTGGACAAGGCTATTGCATCCGTCAAGAAGAAGGAGAAGAAGAAACACCAGCCGCATCCGCTGAATTTCTCTGCCTTCCACCTTTTACATGATCCCCAGGGCTTCGCGGAGACGTTATTCTCGAAGCACTTGCAAAATACGAAGTCCAGGCTTAATCTAGAACAGAAATTGCTTGTTTTGCAGCTTGTGTCGCGACTTGTCGGACTTCATAAGCTCACGATGATCCAGTTATACTCCTACTTTATCAAGTATCTAACCCCAAAACAACCGTCAGTCACTTCATTTCTGGCCTCGCTCGCTCAATCTACGCACCCACTGGTACCACCCGATGTTCTGGAACCGCTAATTCAGAAAATCGCCAATGAGTTCGTTTCCGAAGCTGCAGCTGCGGAGGTTGCTTCGGCTGGTTTGAATGCAATTAGAGAAATATGTGTGAGACAGCCACTTGCCATGAGTGACACATTGCTCCAAGATTTGGTTATGTATCGGAAGAGTAAAGATAAAGGCGTCATGATGGCTGCGAAAGGATTGTTGAGTCTCTACCGAGAAGTTGGCGCTGAGCTACTGAAGAAAAGGGACCGGGGGAAGAATGCAACAATCCAGTTGAAGGCCGGGGAGCGGAAGGATATTCGCTTTGGAGCAGAAGATGCTGGTGAGATTGAAGGGATTGAGTTGCTAGAACAATGGAAAGAAGAGGAACGGCGCAAGAGAAGGCGTGAGCAGGGTCTACCCTCTGATGGAGAGGATGGGGATGGGGAAGCGGACGAGGAGGAAGATTGGGGTGCTTGGGATGTGCAGGAAGGGGAGGAGAGTGATGATTCTGGCGGTTGGATTGATGTTCAGAGTGACGCAGAGATCGATATTGAGATCAGCGATTCTGAAGACGAGGGTCCCGCGGCAAAAAAGGCAAAAACTGAGCAGGAGAATGGAGAATCACGGACGACAACTGAGGACGCACAAAAGGACAAGGAAAAGGAAAAGGAAAAGAAACCATCTACTCTCGCAACAACCCGCATTTTGACACCCGCAGACCTTGCCAAACTCGCCGAGCTACGCGCCCAAGAAAACGTTTCGTCGCTCCTGCCGCGAAATAAAACCCAGAGACAAAAGCAAGCCACCTCAAATGCCGCCAGACACATGGATGATCCGCTCACTGCTGCCGAAATCGAAGGGCTTGCCGCACTCTCCGCTGGTAAAGCTTCTCGCGCAGAAAAAATTGCCCGGATGAACGAGCTCAAGACGGATCGAACGGACCATAAAAGCAAGACAGCGAAGAAGAAGGAGCGAAAGGAAGCGCAGGGTAAAAGCACGACTAACAAGGAGAAGGCGAGGAAGAAAAATTTCCTGATGACATTGGGGAAGGCAAAGAGCAAAGGGAAGAGGAGTCTGGTGGAAACGAGGAATGTTCTGAAGGCGCACCACGACAGGCAGAAGAGGGGAGGGAGGAGAGGGAATAATGGATGAAAGGGGAGATTGGAATCCCCAAAGTCAAAAGTCAGGAAAAGGGTGGGGATATTTCATGAGATTGGGGGATAGATACGGCGTATTTATTTATTTATTTAGTACTTCAATGGATTTATGGCGGCCTTTAATATAAATGGTTGAATAAGGCTAGGTTAACTGGCAGCTAGGTAGAAATATATATAACCAAACTACAAACTAATTGTATATGAAATCGTGCCTCCGCTCTCCAACCCCAGTGTTAGTACAGTACCTATATACATATCTTTTCGCTCTTTCTCTGTAATTTTAGCTTCTGGATATAGTCGCTCTCAGGGGGCAAATATATACTCTAAAATTCCTCATAGCAGAATCTCTCCATTCCAAGCCCTTTGAAAGCACCCTACTCAAGTATTTCCTTTTCCGGCTCCCATCCGCAATTGTTTCAATGCTCGTGACCTAGCTAGTCCTGAAGAGGATAAATTGGAAGTCTTAACGCTAGTCCGCTCTAGGTAATTCCCGTGATTTCCGTGGATATTTCGTGTCGCGTTTCAATCCTCCGCCTATGATTGGCTCTTGCCCGATTTCCGGCCACCTTCAATTTCTCGACCCCAAGCATCTTCATCTGATCAGTATCCATCACACCAATTTTCATATCACCCTGCAGCCGTTCCATGTCAATTCAGATATCCATACTCTGTACTCCGTACTCCGTACAGTGTAAGCCATAACGGAACGAAGCGTCTCCCCCGATACCCGATCGCCCACACCATACCTGAACTCCATCATGGACCTCAAATCCACTCACACCTCTACCTCTACCTCCACCTCCAAACGACGACGCTTCCAAGTCCCAATAACACATTACTTCACATCTAATGATTCTCCCTCTTCGCCCGATGGCTCCTCACACTTCAACTATGCAGCGCCAACCCACTCTCCAGTCCCGTCTCTTCCTCACAAAGTCCAGGCCTCCCTCCTGACCGTCGGCATGCGCGTTCGCAAATCAGTACCAGAAGGTTACAAAACCACAACTTCAATAAAGGCGGATGTATGCATGCCACATACAAACTCTTCTTCCATTATTTCCCAAACTCGAACTACCACTACCTCTACGCCATATGCAGAACTAGCACCTTTCTGTGGCATTCTGAAAACGGGCAATTTTGCTGTCCAGACCTTCCCACGGCCCACCCCCGGACCAGACCAAGCCATGCACCACAATGACGCTCTGGACGAGGGTTGGGATAAAGGTTCCATCCCATCAAGCAGCCTAGAATCGACTGATTCATTCTCTTCTCAGCCAACCATTCCGCCGCCAATTCCCAACACACACAAACGGCCATTCGAACCCGAGCTGGCGGACTCGGACAGCGAAGCCAAAGAGGATGAATATTCCAGCATCTTCCCGCGCGGATTTCACCAGATGTGGAAATCTACTATTCCTTTTACTGCGGCACTTCCCTTATCCTCTTCTCCCACCCCCACCAGTTTGTCCTCACGACCTATCTTGCTTCCGAGACAGGGCCGAAAACTTGGTAAATATCAAAATCACCAACAGCGCCGGTACAAAGTGCGTGATTATGGCGAAGAGAATCATGATCCCACTGTTGATTCTATGTCATCACAGGTTGTCGATTTTGAAGAAGCTGAATTCTTGCGCCGGAGAGAGGAGGTTGATGATGATCTTAATACAGGAATTGAGGTGGAGATGGATGGGGTTTAAATGTCTTTATTCCTGCCCCAGTTTTCCTTTATTTTGTGTATTTTATATTTCGTGTATTCTTATATTTTCTTGTATTTGCCCTTATTAACCGTTACATACATCGGCCTGGAGCTGGTCCGGGCGCTGGGTGTTTTTTTTTTTTTTTTGCCCAGCTTCTGCGATATTATTGTTTATTTAAGGGGCAGTGACATTCCTTTTCTCTTGTCGCCCATTTCATGTGGTTTCTCTGACCATAGACTTTTAACCGGTTCACTGCCTCAATGCAGAAATTTTTGATTAAGCAAGTTTATAAAGCAAGGTTATTTGCTGGTTTACTTTTCAGCCGAGTGGAATATCTATACTTTACTAACCTTATCCGTGATTGTGTCTCTAGCTCTAACATAAATCCCGTTTACAATATTTATTCACATTGAGCATCCCTTGGTCTGTAAATGCCTTCGAAAGCATCTGGCAAGTTTCTCGTCAGCATGAGACTTGGACAATACCATCTTAAATGAGATCTCAATAGACAACCACAGCTAATATTTGAGATTGATATTCTACACTCCTGAATAACATCAAACTATTATCATCCTTTTGTCTCAAATGACATGTTGAGTTACCACTGGCTGTTCTAGTACTGCACATTCCATATCCCGAACAAATCAAACCGCCTGGAATCCATTCTCAGGGTGACTCCGGATCTCCCCAGCCAGTTAATGCTCCAGCCTGAACGGCCATCCCATCTCAGCAGCTTTGGTTTGGCAATGGGTAATTGGATTTCAGAGCTGATTGTAACTGCACCTCCTGGCTGACATTTAAGGTGTCTCGCTGTTCTCTGAGCGCCCGGGGTCATCAACTGTGATTTCGAAGCCCAAGAGTAAAATACTATAGAAATATGTGTCGGTTAATTCCTGTCAATCCCCACCCCTGCCGAAACACCATACATAGCGAATTAGCTTTCATGGAACGTACACTATCGTAGGATGTTCTAACGGCTATTTTTTGCCCTTACTATTTTTGAACCTCGGGAAGGGTAGTTACTCTCTGATTAAGGTCCAGTGCCATACTTTTGTGGCGATATCGACCGCTTGGGTATTTGAAGATGGGCTGCTGTGGTCACTTATTTAAGCTATGGCAACAGTATCAGAATGATTATAGCACGCTAAGCATTCACAACTCCTGCTGGAGGACTGTGATGCGTTTCTAGATCGCTGTGAGATAGCAAAAGGTTTTTCAGTAACCCGCCGATGTTGGAGGAATTCAATTAGAAGCTAACTGTTAATCCTGGAAAGATAAAGTTATGTCCTATGGCATGCTGTTATTTATTATCATTTTCCTTCTAAAGCAATCAAGTTATATGGAAGAATAATTTTTAAAGATCATTGCCACATCGTCAAGACAGAGCTTCATTACCAGCTCCTGGTAACTCACATTGGGACATCCACGTTCTCTGCAGTGCTTGCTTCTAAAATGCGAAGAGTCCAAAACTGCCCTGACACACAGAATGCTCAGTCTTTTGCCAGACCTTGGCTCAAACAGAGGCCAAAGCTTACGAACACTGGTAGTCCGTGAGGTCTAACGAGAAATGGGGCCCTTGCCCAACAGCCACTTCAAACCAAACCAATAACGCATGATGCTGAGAAATTGGGAAATGAAACTATTATTCTGATTAGATGACGCTAAAAAAATAGTTTTTACACGAAAAAAAAAAAAAAAAAAAAAAAGGTAGTAGTAGTAAATAAAATAAACTTCACCAAGCAAATTAATTCAGTCAGTAAACCAACGTATGACGAGGTACCGAATTGCTAGCCAAATATTACAAATATCAGGA
>LGRN01000697.1:0-11032 GCA_001883825.1 Emergomyces pasteurianus Ep9510 | reverse complement strand
AAAATATCAAACACGTGGTGTGGATTAATTGATCTGTAATAAAAAGAAAAAAACGAACAGAAAGAAGGCGAACAAGAAGAATAAGAGGAAAAAGGAGAAGTAAAAGGAGAAGTAAAAGGAGAAGTAAAAGGAGAAGTAAAAGGAGAAGTAAAAGGAGAAGTAAAAGGAGAAGTAAAAGGAGAAGTAAAAATCTACCCCCGATCACGGTGCGATTCGAACGCACAAATCTTTGGTGCCGAAAACCAACGCCTTAACCATTAGGCCACGCGGCCAACTTTGTTAAGAACTTTCAACTCTATTCCGCACTTGAACATACATGACACCTATTAACTCGGGTAGCTAACTTTAAATATATTAGTACTCCGTACGGAGTAGTTTAACTTCATTCCATTTGACCTCGGCTTTCGTGTTTGTCTAATGCCTCAGGATCTCTCAACTTTGGCTGCATACATCACCGCTCTTAACCGTGTCAGCTTTATGCAAGAGGTATGGCGGCACTGTTCTTGTGCTCTCATGAGCTGCTTTGGTTTTGATTCTTGGAAGAACTTGCTGTGAAGATTAATGATTGTATGAGCTCAGACAATTCTGCCGTTAAGAAGATTTGAATACTCCGACGGCGGACTCTACCATAACCCTAAGTGTGTATAAAATGCAGGTTCGTGGGCCTGTTTCCTTCCATGCGGTTCTTATTGTTTCCCCTGCATAGATGGAATTCAGAGTGATGTTTGCGATACCTTTCAATCAGTACTTGCCAATTTTTGGAGAATCGGATTCATAATGACATTCACCACCCCGGCGATCATTGCATCATTGGGAGGCAACGTCTTGTTTGCTATCCAGAAATGCTGCATACTGATCAATTGATAATTTCTGAGCGGTAGATGAATTTCACGTGTATGAGCTTGTAGACATACTGATCAATTGATAATTTCTGAGCGGTAGATGAATTTCATGTGTATGAGCTTGTAGATGTTGATAAGGACTATCAAATTCTCACACAATCATCTGATACTGTATAATGTTCGAGTATGAGGGGGGATATTATCGTTGCGACGGCGGACTAGGTCTAGATACTATCATAGTATAAATAGACCGGCTAGCAAAATTCCCATACAAATTTCAATCTTTTAAAGTCTTATTTCAACAGCATCATAAAGTAAAGTTTAAGAACTTGATAGAGATTATTTAAAATAATAGTAATACTGAGTTTTGTATGCTTCACTACTCTACAGAGTACTAATTGTAGAGATGGCTTGATGAAGAGGAGTAGGAAAGGAGTACTCCATTCTATGACAGCCGAAAGTGCCAGATGTTTGAGCTGCTTGGGCTCTCGTGGCAGCTCAGATAAGCATCCACACTAAACAACACTATGTCAATCATCGCCGCCGTTTGAGAACCTAATTTGTATCAAAACAACCCCGGGGACACATCATTTGGGGCACAGAAAGACGATGTGTTTGGGGAGATGTCCGAGAATAAGCAAAATATCTATCAGAAAGTTGCAGATTTAATGAATACCCTGAGATGTACGGAGTACAGATATTGATATCTACTAGTAGCATTATACTTCTTTGAAGTTCATGGCCTGGGTAGAATTAATCACGGATTCATCATAATAATTATAAGAAATTATAATGCTAAATAACCGTAATCACATCCGACCATATGGTCGTTATTATATAACGTAATTCCACACCGAGCCGCCATCTACACCGAGCCGCCACCAAATTCGCCGTATCCCAACTAGCTAGTTTTCAATTCAATTTATCTCAACATCACAACATTCAATTAAATTAAATTAAATTACATGTGACTGAGGACATCTTAATCTTGTATGTCTCTGAGTATTACAGTTGCTGCAGTGTGATGAAGCTTGTTGACATGAAGCAGGCTCAGCAGTTAAAGAATTAGAGAACTGATTAACAGACATTTCAACTGCTTCAGCAGATGAAATAACAAGAGTCTAAGCTTCTTTTCTAGTTAGATCTTCTCTCTGTTGAATTTAATGTCTAGATCTCTTGTGTCTCTGCTTCTCTATCTCATTTGTATTAAATATATTTTAATATTACTTCTTTATAATAATGATGCTGATTATTCTGTATTCACAGGTCTTGATAATTTAATCAAGATCTTTCACAAAGCCTTGAGACTAATCTCTTATTAAATTCTTAATCTTATTAACCTGTTGATGTAACTGTTGTAAATTACTAGACGTTTGAAGCAGTCATGATATGATTAAATTGCTAGAGCTGCTGTGTAAAGAAATAGAAGTCTGTAGTTGAATATCTAGCTATTGAAGAACATAGTCAGGTTGAAAGAGCACTATTTCAGCTGTCTTGAAGTCATTTTAAATAGTTTGAGATTTGAAAGCTGCTGCGTGTGCTGCAGAATAGACATTTAAAAAATCTGTCTTTTAAATGACATTAAATTCAAGCCACATTTACTGTTAAACTAGATCTTTATATGCTCGCTTTAAAACTAAGAAAACACTCACATCTAGTGACTGCAGAAGATGAGAGAAATGAGATGACATGTAAAGACATATTATAGCATTATTCTTACAGATTTGATTGAATTCTAGAATAAGATGACTGCTGTGTCTGTTTAGAATAAGAAGAATAAATCTATCAACTCTATGTAGATTTGCAGCAGGAATAAACATTCATTAAAGTCATCTCAGATCTATTTCATCAGTAGTTTAATCATTTAAATTAATATCTAGTCTTCAGTCTTCTGATAGGCCTTTAAATCACTCTTTTAGCAAGCTCTGATCTTTAAGAATGATATAGAGAGATAGAGCTCATTCTGAAGCATTCACTACTTTAATCACAGTCATTCACTTACAATTTTCAGACTGTAGAAGCTTTTCTCTGTCATAATGCTTACTATTAATAATAATCTTAATAGTGACGCAGAGCTTCATAGCAAAGTCAGTCTTATTAAAGTTGTATATATTCTTTAACAGAATCTCATGCTCAGCAATTATATCTCTCAAGATCTTAAATCAATTCTTTATAATCCACTGATCTTCACACTTAGCACAGTCATAATTATAGCGTCTTAAATAACGGCTTTAAAGCTCTGAACAGTGTTTAATTAGTCTTGAAATCTAATTCTTGCTGACTTAGAAGATAGCAGAGATAGCAGAGGTAGTAAAGACAGTGAAATTCTGTAAGACAAGAAGATAATTAGCTGTATCTTTAATCAATGCAGATCAAGGAAGAAATCCTTGTTTTATCTAATCTAACACTCATTTAATTAGTCTATTCTTTTTAATAGAAGATAATTTATAAGAGTTTGTGTGTAGATTTATTCATGATGATCGTCTCTTAAGACAATCTTAAAGAGTAGATCTAGACACAGTAAATAGACGTGCAGCTTTTATAACTGAGAGATTTTTATCATTTTGAATAGATTTTATTATAAGTTTAATTCTTCTCTCTCTCTCAACTGAATTTAAAGCATTTTTATTCTAAATTGATGACATAATTGCATGTTGAAGTGAAAGAGTAGATAAATTGAATGAGATTTTGAAAAGGTGGCGGCTCGGTGTGGATGGCGGCTTGGTGTGGAATTATGTTAATATACGGAGTACGGATGATGAATCTTACTTCCGCTGTTGTGGGGAGCTGAGCTTTGCGGGTGCCTTGGCATACCTCCGTAATTATCCATCCTTTTCCCTTTTCTTACTGGCTCGGGCAACCTTTTAATTCTCCAAATCCGTCTCCTTTTATGAGCACGGAATTGCTTAGTCCGTAAATAGAAAAAAGAAGCGCAGGTTCGAATCAGAGTAAAGGCAGACTCGCTGAGACAAAATATTAGTCATGAAGTAGTTCAGCAGATCAGCATCTCGACCTGCACTCGCCGCCTTCTCTTAGATTTCAAATTTCAACGCTAAAAAATAGCAGTTCAATCTGGGAGGGTGTATAAAGAGTACTCCGTACGGAGTATTAGACTGCCAAAACCGCTCGTGTACCAAACAAACTACCCCCTTAACCTCCAAGGGCGTCCTTTTCGGCCTAGCGGTGAAGTTTCATCAAACTCAATTCAATTCAGTCCCTGTCTGGGCTGATATTCACATCGCTTTTGCATTGATCTGATGTTTCAAGCGTCCTGAAGGCAGGCTTCTCTGCTTGACTCACTGGTACACAGTGTACAAGAACACGCTCAGAATCTCGTCAAAGGCACTGGATGAGATGTTCAGTGAGAACAGCAAAGCAATCTGTATTAAAAACAATACTTTTAAATAAAATCACCAGCCGATTCTCCCTACTCATTTCGCCTTCTCTTTCCTACTTTGTGTAGAGATACCTTATACCCCAATGGAATCATGGCCATGAAGAGCACTAACGCTTTGGACAGTGTACATACTCCGTACATTAAATTGACTCTGGATCGAACCTAGTTTTCCTTGCTCCTTTCACCTGGACGGTATGTTTCCTAGTATCGGACGAATCAACACACTCGCCAGCCTCTCTCTCAGTCTGCTGCCGTCATCAAGACGGTGGAATCAATCAAGATGGCTATTATAATTTATGAACTGCTGCTTTACCTGATATGTTTTGTGAAGCTAACAAATCATAGTATACTGAGTCTAAAGAGTACTAGCAGCAAAGTTCTCTTTACGCACAATCTCTAGAATTTATGCTGCCATAATCATCCTTGAAGAGCAAAAGGAGCTTTTTACGACCTTTTTGGAATTCTTAAGTTTGTCTTGATGGAATGACAAATGTTGAAAACGATCAATGAAAGCTCCAGCCAGTATGCTTTTATCTTCTGGTAAATGAGACTACTCCTTGGGCTCGCTGATACCTTACTCTTGACAAATATCTAGAAAAATGCTAATTAGTAGTTTGCACAGTGGGTATTGATTACTTGAGCTTGGTCATCAAGAATGTTTTCATCGTAAGCTATTAACTCCTCACATCACTAACTGAGACTATATATGATCCATGCGTCGGCATCACTCTTTCCGAGTTAGTCAACCGTTGAATATCTTAACTATTTTACAATCTGTTACATATCGATAAGTACCCTGCTGCAGGCCTTGAGAGACTCACTAGAATTGCATTGTTGCTAGGCATTCTGTTCCGTGTGGAGTCGACTATGTACCATCGTTCATTGTGATCCATGTTGTGTTACAATGTAGTAATGCTGACCTTTTTCGCTCAAAATTATTTGCAAGGTCGGCATTAGATTAAGAAATCACTCTGTTTGCTGATTGAAATTTCTCGCACTGTTTGCAAAGCGCTTTTATATTCAGCTGAGTTTGTTGTAAAATACTGCTATTTGTTGGCGTTGTGCTTCATCCTCTGCATTATTTTGCTCTTGATTCTTGAGATTTATTAAGGGTGCCCTCATCGTATACTTTGCATACCAACTGAACCATACTGTAGCTAGGATGCGGAAGATCAACATACTGTCTCAATTGATATGGTTTGGGCTGGCAAGTGCTCAGGTTATCAAACTTCCTCTCATGCGGCGCATCAATGACCTGGATGATGAATTTGCTGCTGCTCTATCAGCTGCTCAGAAATACACTCTGACACTATGAAGTAAGAATGAAAGTAAGATCTTTAACTGCTCTCTTTTCTCTTGTCTTTTCTATTCTTTTTTAAAGTTGATTTGTGTAGGCTCTTGCTGATTTCTTCTTTGTAGTTAATCAAGGGATTCCGCAGGATCCCGCGTGGGGCGGAAGTCTTTATGAGTCACAAAGTCATTTTTATTGCAAAGATGATCTTTCTGTTTATAATGTTATCTTCCCTGATGTGAGAATCTAATTTGCCTTCTTCAGTCCGCGGCACCCACTGAATTCGGGCGAAATACAGAGCTAGTGCCTAATGGATTGTAGATAGTGTTCTAAATCTTGGCTTGTAGGCCACTGTGCAAAAGCAAAAATGGATAGAGAAGCCATCATAAGTCTACTTGCTCGTCTTTCACCAAGCGCTCAGGGTATAATTTCCGACCTGCTTGTTGCAAACTATCAAAATGACTATGTTGTTCGACACATTGAAGCCAATTCTGTGCTTTTCTGTGGTCAATTTCGTCCAGCTGATGGAGTCAAAGTAATTGCTACAGCAATGTACCAGGACATGTGTGGAAGTCTTATGAATGAATTTCAGCAAGCTGTTGCTGCTGACATCTGTGTATGTGATGAGAGTGCTGTGAATGGTCTCAAGAAGGATGGTTCACATGGATGGGCAATGAAGGGTGGCTTTATAATTGCAGCATATGTAAAACTTGTAAAGTCTTCATTGGATACAAGCTGCATGAGTAATCAGCTCAAACTCCTCAGCCTCATCCTGAATAAGCATTAGGATACACCGGGGTGTTCGAACAAGATATCACCCAAACTTATTAAATATAAGTAAGTACGCGTGATACACCTATATCTTTACCTATAATAACCAACAATTACGATAGAGGAATTCTATTCCTGGATGGGCTTGAAAGTCTAGCAGGCACAGGCCCTGTCTCAGGGACTGAACCTACGGAGATTGTTCAATGAAAAAAGTCTGAGAGCGTCTCTGAGTACTGTTGAAAGCTGGCTTAAGAAAAAAGAGATGATGGCAATGTTAACTGCGCTGCTGATCATCTCAATGTCTACAATGTCACATTTTCAGACTGCTCTGATCAAGATCCCTGGGCAGTTTGTCATTGTGACAACGCACAGGAATCAGTGAAGTCAATGTCAGAGAAGTTTGATCGAGTTCCTGCAGGTTTACAGAGCCGTGTTTGTCATCTAGTTGCCTTTGAGAATAAGACTCCAGGTGGCGTAGCTGTACGTCCCTGGAACATAATTGCACTCTACGGCGATGTTCAGGATAGTGTTTATATGCATGAGTCGAGGCACTGTACTGATCGCGGCTTTAGCGAAAGTGAGGCTTTTCTAAAAGCCAAAGAACTAGACACATGCTGGCCATCAGACTATTCCAAATCCTCAGATCATGAGCTATTTGCTGAGATTGGTGTGGCATATCTGTATGACAAAAGTGGCAAAACACTTCATGAGCGCGGGTTTGATTCATCCTGTCTATCAAATGGGCTGAAGGCGTTGAGTGACCATGCTGGAAGCGAGTATGAGAAAGGCAGCAAGTGTTTCAAGCGAGAACCAAATGTTAAAATTGTTCATTCAAGCAAGATCGGGGTTGCGAGCGCGGAGTCACTCAGTGACATGGCTGTCGAGGTTTCTCGTTGAGACCGGCTGACTCTCAGTCTAAAACACTTTAAGCTGACCCAAGAAATCCGACTGAACCGCTAGAAATTGTATTTCAACTATCTTTCTGAACACAGAGAGTCAAATGTAAACTAGAAATATTTTCCTTCAGCATTTAAAAAAAAGTTTTCTTGAAATTGTTATATCCAATGATGTGAACTACGTCGTAGTAGGACATGTGAAATAAAGTTCAGTACAAGAAACAGCATACTAATTCAGTTTTTGATTTTAGTTCTTTTGACGGACCATTCGGCCAGCCAATAGAGGAGATACGAAAAACTCAAGTCCTCACAATTGTTTTTCCTAACGCACCTGTAATTCTCGGAATTCTTTTTAAGTCTGCGGAGAACCAGGCGTTAAACATAGAATGTCATGATTCTACAGGTGGCCTGAGACTAGTGCTCAGTATCGGGCCTCTAGTAGTCTTCAGAATCATGAAACTATATAGATTTAAAGTGTGGTGGGAAATTATATGTCTCTGAGAGCTACACCAAAGTTGAGGACAATCAAACACATTCAGCAGAAGAAGTATGCTATCAGAAGACATGACAATTGTCTCAAACAGGTGTTTTTTGTGTGTAATTCCTTGATAATATCTAATTCTAGAATAGCTAAGCGTGCATCTAACTTTATCCCAACAATAAACAATGATCTGTTGGAACTTACCATCTAATTGACTGTGAGCCAGGGGGATGCCAGGGTAATTTTCTTGGCCCCCGGGCTTTGATCAATTGCTAGTCTGGGGTGAGATAAATCTCATTAGGCAACTGCAGAATGACACTAACATCACAGCGCTTGCAGACAAAGAGATATTTCTTCCTAGAAAAGTCATAGCCCTCATCTTGGTGACAAGTCTTCATGTTCAGATTCCTGAATTCTGTTGAGCTTCAACAAAGTCATAATACAGGGCAATGGCTTATCTATATACTTTCTACTTTGATCAGCTCAAAAAGTAATACTGTCCTGCCTTACTGATGTTTAAACCCCGGTTGAGGAAAACATTCCTGTCAGCTGAGCTAAGGCCATTATTTTGAAACTGCCATCTGGAGGCTATACAGCTTAGGCGCGTCTCAAGAAGCACTCTAAAAACATCAGCAGCACTGTTAAAAACTAGATGATGTCCGCCTCGCAGGCGTGTTATTTATATGACTTAATGACAGCCATTCAAGCTACAGTAATGGCTCTTTTCTGTCACTCTTGGCATTTATGTACTTCGTCTCATTAATGCTGGTTCAAGTTCAGATATTCTAACCTGAATGGTTCAGGATATGGCTTTTGTGTCTGGAACTATAGGATGTGCCTGTTCAATTATAGCATCAACATGGTTTATTTAAAACACCTGAACGATCTATCGATCATCTCTTTCCACTGAAGGTGGACTGGCCGCAAGCCCTCACTTCATTAATCTTAAACTATCTTGCTCTTTCCTTACTGCTGCATTATACCACTGTTTCAATGCCTTCTAAATTAAGACATCCTCGGGATCTCCTGTAGTCTTTCCCTCTTTGGAATGAGCACTTGCGGCTATAAGTCATCCTGTTGTCCTCAGGATTCAGGATATATTCTCCATCTGCATCGAAATCAAGAAAGAACCTGTAATCTATTTATCACTTTTGTACGACTCTCATTTTATTTCCGTGCATCAGGACTCTTGAAACTCCCATATTTAACCCCGCTGCTATTTCTTGTAAGAGAGATTGAACCTTGTTGTTATTATGAATGGCTAACTAGGAAACTAAAGTGTGAAATGGTTGAACTCTCTATTGTGAGGTACGGCGAACTATAGTGACAAATGTCTCAAATAGCTTTTTTTTACACTTTTTAAAACTTTGTATGCGTGTGTCTATCTGCACCAATTATATTTATTTATTTATTAAAAAGTTTAAATTTAACTTTTATTAAAATATTCAATTAATATTTACAGTTATATTATATATAAATTCAATCATTGAGAGATGACTCATGATTTAAACTAGAACGATTATATAAATAATATATAAATACTTGTAATAGCGCACGAACGGAACTAACCTAATTCAGGCATGCGGAGCCGGACCATGGCATAGGCACATATGGAATGCCGCCGCCATGTACTAACTCACATCTACCCGAGAGGCCAACTTGGCATTGTATCTATAATTATCTATGCTAGCATGTCTATATAAGAGTCGCTGATACTCTTTGATAGAAGAATCAGTGATTAGTTTTATACAAAAGAGATAGTTACATTTAATATATAGATTTCCGTATCTAGCACACTACTCTTATACTTCTCAACTCGCTTATATAACCATATTACATAATCATCACATGACTCTATCTCTTATAATTCTAATCACTCTTAAGTTCATAGAGTGGTTCACTAGATTGCAGAGCTATAAAAGATCTATATACACTGAATTCAAATAATAATTTCTTTAAATTATACAATATTAAATATAAATCTTGTATGATCTCTTACTATGATTACTACACACTCTAAATGTAAATATGTCTCTCAAGACAAGTTCTTGATCAATTCTTTAGAATCATAATTATTTATACATGCATTAATTGTAAAGATCTTTAAAAGCAGCGCTGCTTGCTTATAAGAATTGTAAAAACAGATTCACGAGCACAAGCAGTGTCTTGTCATTCTAGCTGTATAACAATGCATTAATAAGCTAGATTTATAGCTTTAAAAAGAATCTCATGCACTATCTCAATTCATTTATAAGCTTATTATCAATAAGAAAATTACAGAGTATTCTAAACATGTTAAGACACATATAAAGTGATGTAAATAAAGATATAATATGTAAGATGATAGTGATGATAGTGACAATGAGTCCTCGCTGAAGCTCAAGATCAAAGAATACTATAAAGACAAAAACATGTTAAACTTTAAAGACTTTAAAGATTGCTTATTAATCATATTTGCATGTTATTATTAATACTATAAAATTAAAGAACACAAAATCAACAATGTGAAGATGTTCTTAGACTTTTATATTAAATAAAAGTAGCTAAATTATGTAACAGCATATAAAAAATAAAAGAAATCACATCACTAATGTTTAATAATATGTTAACTCATCTTAAGATGTAAATAAATAATCTAGAGAATCAACATTGAATGACTAATCAAAGATTTCAAGATGTCTATTAAAAAGAATGACAGTCAATACACAACTTCTTTAAATATTTTAAAGATTAAGAGTATTATTTACTAACATATAGCAAACAACAGTGAATGAATAATTTACAAAGTAAGACTCTGCTGAAAATATATAAAGAACTTCTTTATTATATTTAAAAATTTATGAATTATAAAGAACTATTATAAAGAATACAGATTATTAAAGAGAATATGTTTAAATGTATAAAGATCATTAAGCATGATCAAAATGATAAAAATGTAAAGTTTAAGTCTAATAATAAAGATAATGCAAAGAGCAAAGACTGTTAATTTAAAAATCATAATAAAAATAACAACATTGTTAAAAACAATGTTACTAAGAGCTTTAAGAAGAAGAATAAATTTCAATGACAGAAAGAATGCACTTACTGTAAAAAACACAAGCATATATTTAACAAATCTTTTTTTTTTTTTTTTTCTTTTATTCAGGCATATGCAATCAGTGATTATGATGCTCATGTAGTATTACTAGGATTTTTCTTGTAAACTATATCTAGATACATGTAACCTCTTAGCAGTTGCTATTTCATTAATCCCAGCCCAGAATAAATTACAAATCATCAATTTTTATATATTTTTTTAAATAAAATCAATTAGAAAAGCAGTTTGAGTATAACAAAAGAAATTCCTTCAAATGA
>LGRN01000696.1:0-11046 GCA_001883825.1 Emergomyces pasteurianus Ep9510 | reverse complement strand
ATTGTCATGCCATGTGTTTAATATTCGATTAACGTTCGCTTATATCGCTTAGAATGGCGCTAATACTAGCGTCATGCACACAACGCTACGCACAGATGTATATATATAAAATCTCTGCCGCCTCGAGTATTCGGGAAGGTAGCGATTAGCTACATACCATTGTACATATACCTAGCTCAACGGCCATTCGCATATATCTATATTCATTATCCGCTATTAGTTCTTCACATTGTCTATTCAACACTACATCCTCACAGTTTCTAATCATTCAAATCAATTGAGAGACGATTTGTTAAACTAATCAGCAATTATAGCCTCTGAACAAAATCTGAGATTCTGAAGCATCTCTTGTATGACAACACTCTCTATGATTACTGAAAACAAAAGCTTAGAGCGCTTCAGAACTGCATCTTTTATGTTACAAGTGACAATAAATAATTCTTCAGAGCAGGATACACTTAATTCTGACTTAAAAGACATGATTTAAGCAGAAATCTGAGTATTGAAGAAAAAAATCAAGATCCTCAAGACAAAGCAGGACTTAATAAATCTATAAAAGCAATATACTATTCTTTAACAACAGCTTAAAAACAATCTTGTTACAAATCAGAAAATTAATAATAACACAGAGCAAGAACTGCATTCAGCTCTTAAAAGAAACACTATAAACAACACTAACTTACTTGACTATGACACTTGTAATGCACTTAAAAACTGTAAAAAAACATCTACTGCTACTTCAAGCGCTTAAAATATTCACTCAGTGTTAATAACAAACACAATGTCAATCAATCATTCTCTTCTCAACTTAACCTCTCTATGACAAGACAAACTGAAAGACCCTGAAATGACTGAACACTCAATGTGTAAAGAAGTAGAGAAATTCTACATAAAAAGCATGAAAGAGCTTGAGAACTTTACAATCTTTATCATAGTCTTTTATGTTAATGACATGAGATACTTTAATGAAGTAGATTATCAGAAAATCATTGAAGCTGTTACTTACTTTAATACTAAAACTTAGAAACACTGATATCAACACACGTGTAATATGTGAACATTACTCTTATAAAACTACTTCTTGAATTGAATGCAGAAACAAGTTACAGACTCTGACAAGACATTTTGTAATTCAGACACACAGTATCTTGAAATGAAACAGTGTGAGATGTAAACAGTACATTAATTTATAATATAATTACAAGCAGTTAAAGAACACCTGCAACATTTCTACAGAGAATATTATTAAAAGACTTATTTATACATAAAAGTCTTACTTAAGATATGTTGTGAATTTGATAAATATGCAATAAAACTGAAAGATTTTAAATACAATGTAGTTCTTACAAGACTTGCTACTGTAGAAAACAATCTACTAGAGAGAAACAAGAAAATTAAAAAAAAGTTTAATTTTAATAACAATCACTTCTTTCACTGCAGTTTAGATAATAAAGACAATACTAATCATACAAACATCAGTAACAAAAAACACTTCTAAGATATCTTTAATCAAATTGAAAATTAAAAAGCTTGAAAATGATGCAACTTTTATTAAGATGTCATTAAACACACTACTGCAAACTACAAGACAAAAGCTTTTTAAAACAAGTCAAAGACTGTTACAAAAAACAATTAAGACAAGTCATTAAGATCACAATGACTGTTCAAGAGCTCTACAGTCAATGCAAAAGCTCACTGTTCTTTATTATCTCTATTAAGATAAGAATCTCAGAAGAATCAAAGCAAGTGATAGTTCTTATAAATTTAAAAACTAAGATCAACTTTATCAGTAAGTTCTGAATTAAAGTAAACAATCTAGAGACAACACACTGCACTTTACATACTGTTAAGTTAATAGACAAGTGTATAATGTGCTTCTTTAAAGAGTACAATCTTGCTATCAGCGTGATCAACAGCACAGAAACAACATTAAAAGCTAAACATTTCTTCTACATTATCAAGATAACTAGCTATGACTTAGCCTTAGACTTTTCTTGACTCAAAGCCAGCAACTCTTTTATAGATTAACATGATAAAAACTTCTCATTTCACTCTAGAAGCTTAGAGAATGAACTTAATGTTATATTTACAGAGAACACTGTACAAGAACTTCTTACAGAAGCACAGACTAAAATTGTTATAATACTGCTGACTTCACTGTCTTCTTTACAACTGATCACAGAGTTGATCACTGTCAACATGGTTACATACACAGATATATTAATCAGACTACTAAACTATGTAACATCATTTACACATTTCTTCTTAAAGAAAGTCGCTTTAAGCACAACAGTGTCAGAAGATGTAAAACATTGCATTGATATCAAGTCTAACACAACTTTTCTCTTCATGTCTATTTATAATCTTTCTAAAACAAAGCTTTTTATATTTTAAGAGTACATAAACAGCGCATTAATGAAAGAGTAAATACAATCATCAAAGAGTCTCATCAACATTTTAATTCTCTTTATACTTAAGAAAGACAAGAGTCTATGACTCTGTATAAACTATAGAAGTTTAAATCACATTACACTTAAGAATCAATACTCTCTTTCTCTTGTTAATAAACTACTTAACAGGCTTTCAGAAGCTTAAGTTTTTACTAAACTTAATCTTTGTAATATATACTACTACATATTAATAGCAGAATAAGATTATTAAAAGTCTGTCTTTTGCATGCACTATAAACATTTTAAGTATATTGTAATGTCTTTTAAACTTGCAAACGTGTTTACAATGTTTTAAGTCTATATTAACAATGTCTTGTTTAATCTTCTTGATATATGTTGTGTTGTCTATCTTAATGACATTTTAATATACTCAAACTCTATAAAAAAGTATAAGAAACATGTTCAACAGATGCTTAAACACTTACAACATATAAAACTCTTTATAAAACACTTCAAGTGCAAGTTCATAATAAACAAAACTTTATTTCTTGATTTTATTATAGAATTTAAAAGCATTGAAATGAAGCAGAAAAGAGTAGTCACAATTCTTAAATAATCTATCTTAACCACAGTCAAGAAGATTTAATTCTTTTTAAAATTTATAAATTTCTATCAATGCTTCATTCACTTCTACTCTTACATCATCACAGCTCTTTTTAATCTTATTAAAAACTGTAAAAAAGAAGAGAAAAAGTCATTATTTGCATGAAATGATAAAACAGAACACATTTTTAATAAGCTTAAAAGATGTTTTATCACTGTATCACTTCTTACACATTTTAATTCTGTAAGATACATATAGATTAAATCTGATACATTCATCTATGCAGTAACTGCTATCATCTTACAACTTTTAAATAACAGTCTATGACATTCTATAGCCTATTGATCTCACAAACTCATCAACACAGAAACTTGTTATAATATTTATAACAAAAAACTTCTAACTATTATCACAGCATTTAAGAACTGAAGACACTATTTGAAGAAAAGTAAATACCTGATTCAAGTCTGGTCAGACCATGTTAATCTACAGTACTTTATAACAATTAAAGCACTTAACAAATGTCAAGTTAAATAGACAAAAGTGCTCTCTGCATATGATTTTGTATTACTGCATTGTCTGAAAGACAAGAATTTTACAGACATACTCAGTCACTGCATTAATTACAACAACTCTTTTCATGACAAGATCATGTTATCTACTCTACAATAAAAAATCAGACATGAAGTTAAACTAGATTGAAACACAGATTTCTATAAATTATTAAAATCTATTATAAACTGTGTACAGGTGTATAATGACAAGCACAGCGCTTAATCATCAATCTCTTTCATTGCTAGATGTATAAATTCTTCTCTTAAATCACACATCATGCAGCACTGTGGTACAGATAAAGACATTTATAGCTCTTTACATCACAACAACACAAGACATAGCTCTTTTAACTATGTTCATTAACAATACATGTCTTGATTAATAATTAACACAGTCATCATTGAAGAATCAACATACATAGAAATGCTTAAGTCTATTACTACACTGTTACAGCAAGCTCAAGATCTTGATTCTTTTATCATAGAAAGAAAAACAGAGATGAAGATAAAAGATATTACTAACATTAATGACATTTTATAGACACTTGTAGAGAACAATATTTTGTAAGTAAATGAACAAGCATACATTTCACTGCAACAAGTACTTATTAATAAGATAATTCACATTAATTACAATAATTCACAGAGAAGTCATTTTAATATTAAACGATTCATAGAGAGCATTCAAGACAAGTATTTTTAACATAAACTATTTAAAGATGTTACTCACCACGTGCAAACATGTAACATATGTCAACACATAAAACTAAAACATTATAAACAATATAGTGAAATGAGTACAATCTTCATGTCTTTACAATCATTTAAAACAATTTTCATGAATTTCATAACTGAATTGTCTTTTTTAAACTTTCTACAACAGACATACAATGCTATTCTCATCATTGTAAATATTTACACAAAATTCTTCATATACATATCATGCACAAAAGATATTACAGCAGAAGAACTTACAGAAATCATGTACAGCAAGCTATACATAGTATTTAACATTTTATAAAATCATGTTTCAGATCAAGAAGCGTTATTTATAAGTCATTACTAGTCTATTTTTTACTACATGATAGATGCACGCTACAAGCTTTTCACAGTCTTTCATTCTCAGACTGACAGTTAAACAGAATAATAAAATTAAACTTTAAAACATTATTTACACTGTTTTGTTAACTATTATCAAGACAATTAAACTAGATGACTTTCACTGATATAATTCATTTATAATACATTCTGTTACAGCTCTATCAACACAGTATCTACAAAGACTTTTATAAGATATTAATCAAATCTTAAGATTAACATTGATAAATCACTGCATTCTATTACTATTTAAATCACTCATCATGTACAACTTATGAAAGAATTACATGACAAGCTTAAAGAAAATCTTTAAAAGACACAACAAGCACAAAAGACACACTATGATTTTAAACATAAGTTAAGACAATTTAAAGTTAATGAATATGTTATTCTGAACGCTAAGAATCTGTGTTTAATACACTCAGTGTATAAATTGAATCATAAGTATGTTAAACCTTTTAAGATAATAGCAACTGTTAGACAGCAAGTGTACAAGCTTAAATTATTATTCTTATACAGAAGCATTCATTCAGTTTTTCATGTTTCTTTTCTTAAACTGTACAATTATAGAGATGATGCTCTACTAGAGTCTAAATCAGATCTAATTAACAGAGAAAAACAGTTTCAATGTGAAGTCATACTTTAAAAACACAAACATAAAAACAAATTAACAGAATACCTGATTCGTTAAATCAGATAAAGCTCAGTGAGAGATACATAAGAATCAGAGAAACACATAACAGATACAGAGACTTTTAAAATATTTTTAAAACAAGAAGCAGAGTGATAAGCAAATTAAAAGCTTATTAAAAGACATAACAAGTGTACAACTGACTGATTTAAGACGCAACAAGCGCATTACTGATTGACTTAAAACATAAAAAACAACACTAGAAGACATATTCAATGTCTAATGCACTCTTTCTACATTGTACTACTTTTTTTTTACAAGGTTTTTATTTACAAGTAATTTTAACAAGACAGAAAGCAAAGAATTCAGTTGTCATCTTTCTACAAGAAAGCTTATTCATTCAGTTCTAAAGAATGACACTATATAAAACAAGAAGAAAATTAAGACTTTAAGAAACGGTTAAAGTCGCTTAGTTCATCACACACACACACATGTGCATCATCACCTCATCTCAGCTATCTACTTAAGAAGAAGATCAAGAAACTTCTTCATCTTCAGAGAATCTTCTTTCACTTTCTTTATTACAAGTCACTGCTTGTACATCTTTTAGAGTTAAATTAAGTCTTTTTTTTAATGCAGTCTCTTACAAACTGTTCAGAAATTCTCTTCTCACTTTACACTTCTATCTTTAAACTTAACATCTCTCTTCTCTTCCACGCTTAAAGCGCACTCTTTCTTCTCTTCTACACTCACTGTGCACTTCATTCTTAACTCTGTGCTTTTTATACTCTTCATCTTCATTTTCTTGCTCTCTACACTTTACTTCTTCTTCTTCTTTAAGAAGCTCTTTACAACTCTACTTCTTACAGAAGACATTACAACTCTCATTATCTTCTCTATTCTTATAATCACTTTCACTGTCACTGCTGCAGTCACTCAGTGCTTGATCACTTCAGTCACTGTTATCTTGTGCGTGTGAGTGTAAAGACATGTCAGCTGAGACACATTGAGCTCACTGATCAGAGCAATCAGCTCATGATACTTGAGTAAGCATACACATCTTACACAGACCTTAAATCACACTGCATTATAAAGAAACATAAGACGCTTAACACATCTCAACAAAGCTATCTATCACACTTATTAGTCTCAACATACAGAATAAACACGCTATAAGTGTAGATAGATGTTAACTTATCTGCTTGCAGATATGATGATTCTGATCACAAGAATCACAACGTCTTCTGGCCTCTGAGGACAACTCACAACAGAACTTCACGTCTCTCATGCGGGGAAGACAGCGTTCGCAAGGCGTATGCCTAGCCACACAGAATCGTCAGTATTTCTCAGAAAACGTCATGGCGAATAGCCATAGCTAGCACACATTGCCACGGCGAATAGCCATAGCTAGCACGCATTGTCACGGCCAATAGCCACGACTAGCACACGCCACATTGTCACGGTGAATAACCATAGCTAGCATGCATTGTCATGGTGAATAACTATAGCTAGCATGCATTGCCACAGCAAATAGCCACGATTAACACGCGTCATTACAGTCAATGTCTACAGACAATGTTCATAATAAATTACAAAGAAAGAATCATGAAAAAGAAGAGAATACTCACTTAAAATCAGGCATTTTAATTCTTAAAAGAGCAGGCACAGCAGTTTTTAAAGTCATTTAAAATAATGAGACACAGGCAGCAGAAGAAATTGAAATTGATTTTATTAATATAATTATGTATAAGATTAAATTACTAAAGATTTGCTATAAACATGAAAGAAAGACAAAGACAAAGAAGCAGACAATTGTTTTTCATTGCAATAGTCTCATTATAGCAACACTTTCAACACGATCTTAATGCTTTCAACGCGATCTCAATGCTTTTAACGCGATCTCAATGCTTTTAATACAATCTCTTACATACAACACGATGTTGTTAATTGCATAACACGACACACGCTGCATATTACTATATACCATGAACTCACAAAGCATGATATTCATCCCCGAAGACACGAGAATCTATTCCATCGATTGTATAGAACACCGCGGACGGTGTCTAATAAGAAAGAAGGCAATTGTCATGCCATGTGTTTAATATTCAATTAACGTTCGCTTATATCGCTTAGAATGGCGCTAATACTAGCGCCATGCACACAACGCTACGCACAGATGTATATATATAGAATCCCTGCCGCCTCGAGTATTCAGAAAGACAGCGATTAGCTACATATCATTGTACATATACCTAGCCCAACGGCTATCCGCATATATCTATATTCATTATCTGCTATTAGTTCTTTACATTGTCTATTCGGCACTACGCCCTCACAGAAATGATTGATCATTTTCTATACACTTAAAGATTCATTGTCATTCTTCAGAGCATTCTCTAGTTCTTGTCAACAGAAATTTAAGAATTCAAGATGTATAGCTTGCACTGTATTAAGAAATCTGTATAGATTTTCATGTTCACTGATGAAGTCATTAACATCATATTTAAAGACTAATTAATGACAGTTCTCTTATTCTTGCAGTCATTCATCAGCTGCTCGTTTTCATATCTTTTTTAAATTAAAAAGCTTTAAAAATAGCTCTGTAAGCTTGATCTCTCATTGTTGTTTAGTGAGAGCTATGAATTCTTTTAATTCTTTTAATATCTGTCATGGATCCAGTGTTTTTGTAAGAGCTCTGTGTAATCTGAGATTCACAGTGACAGATATATAATCATAAATCTCTTTCACTGTCTTTATATAGATTTTATACTTCTCTGTACACTGTTTATGTGTGTAGAGCTGTATATGCATCATCTTCAAGCTTAAATTCATCATATTCAGTTTATATGACTCTGGTTTCATAGAGAGATCTATGCATTTAATGTCTAAATTTATATATCTGTAAAAGTTTAGAGTCATTGCTTTCATTTAAACTTCTTTATATCAATTGTTTCAGTCTTTGCTAGTTCTGAGAATGGTCTCATTAGTCATCACAGTCATCTTTTTAATTTTTTCAGCGTGTTAAATGATTTAATATAGAGTGTATGCAAGTGAGAAGGATTTGTGTAGAATGCAGTAATATTATATACAGTAATCAATGTTGTAGAGCAGTAGTTGCACCTGAGTTTATAACTATAAGACAAGGAAAAAGAACGAAGAGTGTAGCTAGTATAATATAGAAAGGAATAGAGAGATAGTGTAATATTGTATGGTCTATGAGCTCTGAGCTCTCTAAATGTCTACGGGTTTTTCATGGCTATTTATACCTGTGAATCCCGCATAGATTGCCCAACAGTTATTCATCAATAATATAAGAGATTTACATGCTATATTAATGCTACTGTGATATTATCAGCTGAAAATCTCTGATTCAGGCGAAATAGAAAAAAATCAATGTTTGAGGTGAATATTGAAAAGTCAGCGAAGATGAGGGCGTATTTGGTGGAGTTCTCATCGGCGTTCTCCGTGTGGCAATTAGTGTGGCATTTGACAATGTGCGTATGTCTTAGCCATCCCACGTGTGGCGATAATCATTAGTTTCACACATATATATAAGGCATCTCCCTCCGAGCGCAGGTTATACAATTTCCCCCAATACTCCCGCAAAATCTATTACAGTACGCATTTACCAGGAAGCGAGTGGTAGTTGGAAATTTGATCTTAAATTGTATGCCACCACCAGCATTTTTATCATGAGAGAGCTCACCAGGAACCGCGTCAAAAAAAACCGGCGAGCATAACACTAAGCATCGCAGGAATAGCAGTCAATTTCCTCTTCAACAGAACTCAGCCATCCGCACTCGCTGCCACCGACCCTGAATATTCGTTCCAAGTGACCCGTTTCCAGAGATGGCTCTGCTACCAGGTGCTACTGAGTTGTTGGAGAGAAGACCTCACTAGCGGCGTCATCAAGCAGTAGACGATTGCTGTCACAAGGTGGTATCAAATTTGCTTGCCTATTCAAAACAGGCACAATACCAAATGATGGAATATTGGTGGAGACAGATTTTCCAAATTTTTCATACGGCTTATTGAACAGAAAGTCCGTCAAAAACTGGGTGGCAAAACAGGGAATTTCCAGGATGAATGAATATATACATTCTGTTACAATATACTCTGGGTATCGAAAATGCGAATCAAATATACCGAACAACCTGTCCCCGCTAGAGGTAGGGATGAAGTAGCCCAATTTGTGCCTTATGATGTTCAAGGAAAAAATGGGACACATTCTTACATTCCAGCCTCGCCACGTTCAAGCTTGGGTGAACTGATCTTTAATGAGATGGATCACCGTGATGCGGATCGCGAGGTTTTGCCGGAGCATGCAAAATTTCAGTCTCTCACGAGAATCCGCACTGTTGGTTTTGGTGGGAACAACAGACTTCAAATGGTTTCGATCGCCGTGCGAGCCAATTGGAAAGTTGCCTCCTTAACCCAAGCATTGATCGACTTGACATTGATCTGCCAGCTCATCCTCAATCTGTGTTGGGCGATAAAATGGCTGGATTGCTACCTTTTTAGCCTTTCTACATCTTCAATTCATTTCTATACTTGGCGGACGGGGCGTGTTCAGTCGAGGCGATGGTTAAGGTGGAACTTTCTGCCGAAGCTGGTAGTGAGCTTGAAGTGAGTGCCAAAGATGATGTGACCACATGTATTGATGGATACGAAGAAAAGGAAAGAAAGTTATGAATTGAAAAAATGAACTGTCTCGTCCTGGGGCTGGGGGGTTTGTGTGCATACAACTTATATGGGGATAGAGGGACTGGATGATCGGTCAAGCGGCTTTTTTGACGTCCTCGTCTTCGCATGCGCTGAAAAGCCGTGACACAAGCGCTGTAGCTCCCTCTCCAACTCCTGTAATAGCGCTATTAGGCATTTACCACCACCTATCATTCAAGCTCTTCAAGCCTTAACGGGGAGTGGGGGAGGGGTTTGAGGTGTTTTGAAATAGAAAGGAAGGAGTTGTTTGGAATGGGCCTGGAGAAGGATTGATATTAGAACTCCTCATACCTTTGCCACACTCTGTTTTCTACACACAACAATATCGGCAGCGTGAGACAGTCATTATATTTTGCCAATCTTTGAAGATCTTTCCCGCTGTACTCTGTACGGAGGATATAAGTTGGTACGCAGTACGGAGTACTCTGCATGTAATGAAGACTGAAGCGCTTACAAAAGAACAGCCAGACAGATCTGCTCGAGCTCTGATATAGTACTGTACCTAGTTGAAGTACGGAGTAGGAGGACACCTGATGGTTTTCAGTTTCGCGATCTCCCTTACAAGGTTTCTTGTGTATGGAGTTAAAGCAGATTCCTGCTATCAAATGAGACCACGAAGGGCACCACCTGTTTCAGTTCCGCCCCCTCCCCAATTCCGCACAGTACGGAGTAACATTTTTCTCATGAATAGAGGACAATTTGGGCTGTTGTTTCACAGAGGATAAGCCCGTGTTCTTCTTGTAAACGAGAAAACAACGAAGCCCACAAGATACTTAGACTACTCGCGGCCAGGGATGTTACGCCATGGATGCTACCCACGGATGTTGCATGTAGCTTAACTCCGAACTCCGAAAAGACAAAACATGAAGGATGAATCCGTCTAGTTACGGAGTATATATTATTATATTTATATATATATATATATATATATATATATATATATATATATGTACGGAGTACGCCAGTCAACTGTCTTGCTTCATCTTTTCTCTTCTTGTTCACTGTATCTCAATCTATATTTTTGAGACCCCACAGAGGGGGTGA
>LGRN01000695.1:0-11150 GCA_001883825.1 Emergomyces pasteurianus Ep9510 | reverse complement strand
TATATATATATATATATATATATATATATATAAATGGAGAGATTGGGGGTAGTGGGAGTAACAAAGGAGACTAGTTCACAAGAGACCTGGGATATGTAGTAGATCTAAACAAAGGGCTTTTATTTGTTTTAATGGAGACCCGTGAATCGCAACGGAGTGAAGAAGTGGTATAAACGAAATCACGAAAATTGAACGGTTGATGGACTGAGTGAAGAACTGACGACCTTGAATTTTGATGATCAAAAAGAAAATCGTATTCGATTTGATTTGATTTGGCTTGCATTTACATATTTTTTTGTGACGCCGTGTTGACAAAATTACTTAGCCCGCCTGGAATTTGAGTGTGAAGGTAGAAGGCAAATAAAGAGGGATAAAGCCAACGGAAACGGAAACGACGAATTTGAAAATACACTGGGGAAATTGATTGGAACGCCTGACCAATCGGTATCGTATCTGAAGACAATAAACGGTGCATTAATGGGGAAGTAGTAACGAAAAGGCGTTAGGAAACGGAGCGCGATCAGGGCGTATATAGGAATTAATTTTCTTTGATGGAGTCTCTTTTGGAGAATTTGAATTATTTTGCAAAGTATTATTTCCTTTATTTTGCTACTTATCCCACAGGCTTCCGAAGGGTTAGCATACCCTCCCAAATTCCACATGCTCACAGATCGCATTGGAGAATGTGTACCGGAATCTTAGGCAGTTGTGAAGGAGTGCATACAAGGTGGCATGCATCAAAAAACATCGGAGACCGGAGGATAAGGAAAGCTTGATTTCATATTAAATGTCGTAAATGGTCGGGTCAATTCAACGACTACAGACGGCGGTTAGAATGCAATACAACAGGAAAAGGGGGTGGGAGAGGGGGGTTGCATAGAGATAAGCGTGAAAGAAACATACTCCTCAGCCCATTCGTTCTCTGCGCGGATTTGAGCCTCTTCTTCTGGTGTGAAGTCGTTTTGGATATTGAAAGTTTTGCGGATATCCTCTGGGGACTTGCCCTTGATCATATTTGCGACGGTCTTGCAACCGATGTCGAGAAGGGCCTTGATGTCAAGGTAGTTGGCGGCCTAAGTGCAGTTTTAAATTCACTATCAGTATACGTAATACTTTATACCCAATATAACTAGGAGACAGGAAAGAATTACCAGAATGATCTCAAAGAGCATTTCCTGGTCGACTTGCATGAACTTTTGATCCCATTCGTCGATGTCTGTGGTTTTTCTGCGCGAGTCGTTGTCCTCGTCACCAGTGCTTGGGGGGTCGCCTTGGTGTTTCGTGCACCAAGCGATGACCTTTTCTAGGACTGCTCTGTTGACCTTCAAGGAAGCGTTAGCCTTTTCTCGAGGGGCTGCTAGTAGCTCGAGAAATGAGGAGTATATCCGTACATTTGGAATTGGGATCTCATCTTCTACGCTTCCGCCGACATCCTCGAGCATGTTTTTGATCAGAATAGATCGTTCTATGATGGATCGTTCTAAATTTATGAATATACACATTAGTACAGGGCAAACCACGAACATAAATGTTTGAATTTTTTCCAACCGATAATTCACGGGAGAACCGTCACACGCCTTGTTTCGATGATTTCAAAAGGAAACATGAGGAGGTATAGTGGCATACCGACTGAAATTCCAGGACCGCCTTGAGGCTCATCAGAGGGAATCAGCCGCACTTCATTTTTGCCAGCAGCTGAAGCATTGGCGTCATCTTTGGCAGGGGGCGACATGTTTGGTATGGGTCTTGCTTCAGACGAGCTCTACGGCTTTCAGAGGAGTAAACGGCAAAAGCGAGTTATCCTCTGGGATGAGGGAACTGTGGTTTTCTATATGCGCACCGGTGGGATGGGAGTTAATGCTGTGCTAGTTTGAAGTCGTCCGCAGGCAGTTCCCTTTGGCGGGGAAGCTGGGATACGAGGGAGAAGAATATCGTTCGCGTTAGACACTCGAGTTTGTTTTTGGGTGAGAGAGGTTGCAGATTATATAGTGGAAGACTTATTGTAGGAGTGAGATAAGAGAGACAGAGGAGTGGTGGTAGCTGTGGTGAATGGTGAGATGTCGGGGAAGAGGTCTTGAGAGCGTGAGGCAGACAGAGTCGGTCAAATGAGGCCGCTGGAAGGTCACGTGAGTCAGATGTCACCCCCATAGTAAGTTACTATGGAGGGTACCTAGACTCGCTGCTATGGCTTTGTCTTCCAGACTTTGTCCGGGTGCTGCCTGGTGGACATCAGAGATTAAGCCGCCTGGTGAAAGTGGATGCTCGAACAATGGGATATCTTGAATAATGCACCGTCGAGTCGAGTCACAATACTCGGTACGGAATACTCTGTAGGTATTTCGAATATTTAATTAATAATGGCAAGTTTTCTGACATGTTGACCCAAGGGGTAAAAATACTGTGCCTTACACCCGGTTAACAAGCAGTAGCTAGAAGGCCTAAGGCCGGTATATTTGGTTACTGGGTTTAATTAAAGTCCAGGGGGGTGTCCTGCCTAAACATCTTACATGCATACATCTCGGGGTCTCAGGTCATTAACCCTATCTGTCTACTGGCAATTTTGGAGCTATCCCCATTCGATTTAATCTGTTTTGTTCAAGCACAGATTACGTCCATGCAGCGCTTCGTTCCCAAATGGATGAGATCAGGCTCAAGCCGCTGGCTGATGCTTACGGACTAATTTACGGAATACTGTTGCTGCTGATCGGCAAGCAAACTTATTTTTTTCCCTCTGTCTCTATAACTCCCAACAACAACTAACTCTCACTGGCAACCACTCCTCATTCATTGATCTAGGTTTCCCCCCGGATACAATGCTCTGTCTTCTCCCATGGTCGTGCAATTTAATGCCCTGATTTATCCTGCGTCATGTGGAGACGAACATACCTTCTGCTCCTCGTGGTTCGCGTTTACTTTGCTTTCTCTCCCAGCTATCTACATCCCGATGAGAACTTCCAGGGTCCGGAGATATTCGCCGGTATGGGTCTCCTTTTCTGATTTCCTACTGTATCTTGAATTTTAACGACAAAGGCATCTTTTTTACTTCAATTAGCTTCACGCGATTGCAAATGCGCTGATTTCCTGTATTTGAAAAATTGAACTAAAACACAAAATGTCTCTGCTGGTGGCTCTCAAATTCGCTACCAAACTTATCTCCGCAAATGCGGAAGTGCCGGACCATAAACGGGATCCAAACGCTCAAATGTACTTGCTAACAATTGAACTATACAGGCCAAATCTACAACTATCCTTCCAAGCCAACCTGGGAATTCACCTCAGACCGTCCTATTCGGAGTGTCTTCCCGCTATGGCTTCTCTATGGCGTGCCCATGACCCTTCTGAAGTGGTTGTGGGCAGAGGCCGGGACTGGGAGTACTCCGCCAGACCTGATATATTATGTCCTTCGCGGTGGGATGTTTGTCCTGAGCTTTGTCATGGAGGACTGGGCGATCCATGAGCTTGTATCATCCTCACCACGCCTTCGTCGCCAGACTGTAGTACTCGTGGCATCATCCTATGTCACTTGGACTTTCCAGACCCATACCTTTTCGAATTCGTTGGAGACTTTACTGGTCGCGTGGAGCTTGGTCCTGATGCAGCGCATTCTCGAAAATAAGGTATGCATAAATAATTATTCCCTAGTTCCGTTGTACATACTGAAGACTTCTGCTGACGCGTTTCTGCTGTAGCAACATTCATCTATTTTTGCTTGTGTTGTGTTATCTTTCGTGCTCGTCGTGGGAGTTTTTAATAGAATCACTTTTCCAGCGTTTATTTTGATACCCGGACTTCGATTGGTCCCGCATTTCGTTCACAAGTATGCCTTCTCCCTTGTCCAGTCTCGATAAAAAGCTGACCCCTTTGACCCAATCCATAGACCTCTTTCACTTCTTACAATAATCATTTGCGGCCTCATATCCTGCTTCATCGCCATCTTCACAGACACAGACTTCTACAGCGCATCTCCAATATCCCTCTCCGAGGTCTTCCGCAACCCCATTGTTACCCCCTTGAACAACCTATTCTACAACTCTGACACGTCAAACCTCGCCAATCACGGCCTCCACCCGCGCTACAATCACTTCTTCGTCAACCTCCCGCAGCTCCTCGGCCCCATATACATTCTGTTGCTCTGCTCTTTCATAACCTCAAGCGCCCGTTCCTACTTCTCTCTCCGCAACCTCCGCGCCGTCTCCGCCGTCTCCGCTACAGCTCTCCTCTCCCTCTTCCCCCACCAAGAGCTCCGTTTCCTAATACCTTGCGTGCCCCTCCTCCTAACTTGCTTCCGTCCCCCTCGCTCTCGCCTACTTCTAGCATCCTGGGTTCTCTTCAACGCCACCCTTGGCATCTTCATGGGCATATATCACCAAGGAGGTGTGATACCAACACAACTTCACCTCCCCACCCTCCTCGCCAATTCAACCGCACCGCTTCCTTCATCCCCGGAAAGAGGTGACCTGACAATCCCCAGTGGCACCGTATCTGTCTTCTGGTGGAAAACCTACTCACCTCCCTCGTGGCTCTTAGGTGACCTAAGCAACACAAGTGTCCCACATCTTTCTTTCTCTAATGTCTCCACTGTGGACCTGATGGGTATTCCGGGCCCAGAGATGATACAGAGACTCGAGCAATCGGTCCCAAAATGCGAACGGCAACGTGGACGAAAGGGGGATCGAAAATGGGCCGATTCTGCGCTACGGCGGGAGCGGGAGCGGGAGCGTGTTGCCAAGCAGGGATACGACCAGAGTAACAATATTAATATCATCGACAATAAAATCACCATTCGATATGACAACCCCACACTTCTTATTGCGCCGAACTCGAACTTGTTTCTGGATAAATATGTCGCTGTTCACGGTACTGGTACTGGTCCATCCGTTAACGATGCAGACATGGCTTTGGAGGATGCTAAAGCAAAAGCGCAAACGGAGGAAGGCAGAGAAGTGCCCTCCCTACAACTTCATCTGCTCTGGTCGTACGCGCGCCATTTGAATATGGATGATATAGACTTTGGCGGAGACGGGGTGTGGCCGACGCTTAAGCGGGTGGTGGGCAGGAGGGGATTGAATGTGTGGTTGGTGGAGAGGGAGGGGTGCTTGGAAGGGAATTGAAATTTTTGAATGGCAATCTGATTGGAATGGGAGGGAATTTGGAATTTATTGGTTCCTTATGTCTTTTTGTTATTTTTTTGCTACTTGTTGTGATATCCCCTGAGAGAATATTTACGGATCGAGATCGATGCATATGGTAATATATCGGGTCAGCTCTGGCCGTGACTTTTGACTAAAATATGATTTGCACTTTTGATTTTGATTTTATGTTTTGTCCAAGGTTGATTTTATTGGCTTTTTTGGCTATTCAAATATAAGTTTGTGTGAGTGTCTTAAGAGTGAGTTGTTATTGATCTAAGCTATCCAAAAAATCTTCCGTACTCTGTAGTTACTATCATGGATGAACCACGCCAAGCTAATCTGACTGAGCAAGCCTCAAATAGGACTAGCGTTGAACGCATCAGAACGTATGCTGGATTTGAGTTTACTAGTGGGTCTACGAAGTACTGTACAGTACTCCGTACATAACCCCTTAACTACGGAGTACTCCGTACACGTTGTGGCAGAACGATATCGAATGCATTGGGAGGTTATGTAGTACTGTACATAGCTATCTAAATGGCGAGAGACTGCAACGTCATTTGTGGTGGGAACCCCGCGCTAGAGCTGGAACAACGATGCGCCGGTGTACGAGGTATCCAGACCCCTGTACGGGGTAGGAGGCTGCATGGGCTTGCTGAAGTTGAAATGGGCCTTGCTCGCATTTCTGCTCAGATCATTGAGCCCGAGAGGCGATCTACGAAAGCATGGCGATTACATCCCTGATCCTATACGGCCTCGCCTGCCTCTTCGGGTACTTTTTGTATCAACAGTCAACGAAGAAAGGCCAGGGCAAACTACCTCCAGGCCCCAAGCCGCATCCTATCCTTGGAAACTTGAAAGATTTCCCTCCAGATGGCATACCTGAATATCAGCATTGGATAAAGCACAAAGACCGCTATGGTGGCATTAGCTCCGTGACAGTCCTGGGCATGACGCTCGTCATCATCCATGACAAGGAGGCGGCACATGAGCTACTGGAGCAGATGTCAAGCAAGACATCCGGACGGCCCACGATGGTCATGGCAAATAAGCTATGCGGTTATGAATCCATCGTCCTTTGCCAGAGCTACACGCCCACCTTCGTCCGCTGTCGCAAGTACCTGCACCGAGAGCTGGGTACTAAGATGGCTGCAGAGCAGTTCCGCGAAATTCAAGAGATTGAGGTAAACCGACAGCTTGTGCGGGCCCTCAATGAACCTGAGAAATTGCTGGAGCATTTCAAGACGTAAGTCCAATGTTTGTGACAACCCTTTGAGTCTTGGACTGGAGCATCGTGTACTAAAGTGAGTGACAGCGCTGCTGGTGCTACTGTCTTGAAAATGGCGTATGGCTACACCATCGAGCCGCATAAGCCTGATCCATTGGTGGATTTGATTGAGCAAATGATGACCGAGTTCTCCCTTGCTGCTGTTCCAATGGCGTGGGCAGTTGATATTATCCCCGTTCTTCGATACCTCCCTGAATACTTCCCTGGCGCGACGTTCAAGAAGACAGCTCGTAAGTGGAGAAAGTCCATCCAGGCGGCAGCATATATCCCGTACCGGTTTGTCCAACGTCAGATGGCTAGTTGCCCTACTTCATACCGACTGTCATACGTATCAAAGCTTGTCCAACAACTGAGCGGAGAGAAGAATGCGAAGCTGGAACAAGGCAACGAGCAGGCTATCATTTGGACAGCAGCTAGTCTATATGGCGCTGCCGCGGACACTACAGTGATTACTCTCACCATATTCACGCTAGCTATGATTAAGTTCCCCCTTGTGCAGCGCAAGGCCCAGGAGGAGATTGATCGTGTCGTTGGCACAGACCGCCTTCCCAGCTTTGAAGACCGTAGCCGGTTGCCATACATTGACGCCTTGGTCAAAGAGGCCTCGAGATGGTGGCCCATGGCGCCCATGGGGTTCCCTCATACGGCCACTGAAGATATCGAGTACAACGGCATGCATATACCCAAGGGCGCATTCCTCCTGCCAGCCGTCTGGTGGTTCCTGCACGACCCAGATGTGCATGCTGATCCAGAATCATTCGACCCTGACCGGTTCCTTGCACCGCGCAACGAGCCCGACCCGATGAAAGAGGCCTTTGGCTATGGCCGCAGAGTATGTCCTGGGCGGTTTTTCGCCGACTCGAGCCTGTACGTCAACATCGCACAATCGCTGGCCGCCTTCAACTTCCGCAAGGCGGTGGGAAAGGATGGCAAGGAAATCGAGGTGGATGTTAAGCCGAAACCGGGCATCCTGACGTATCCGACCAAGTTTGATTTCCGAATCGAGCCGAGAAGCGAGAGGCATGTGCAGTTGATTAGGCAGCTTGAGAAACAGCACCCTTGGGAAATAAGCGATGCAGAGCTCCTTGAGAGCGTGGATTATTTCGAGGCTGTGTAGGAGTAGCGCTGCCATGATTGTGTTAAGTGTAGTTAATAGTGTGTAAGAAACTCTCCTACTTATATCAAGGAAAGAGAAAGAGTAGGGGACAATTTTTTTTTTTTTGATCTGCAAGCCATGGTCTTCCAGCAGCAGTGAAAGCATTCATTCATTTCCCTCTCTCCGTTATCTAAGCTTGTAACCATGAAAATTTGGTTATGTTGGTGGTCTAGAATGGAATTACGGATATTTCGTGTTGCAAAGGGGTAAGAAGTAGGTAACACGTCCACTCTCTCGGCTTTAAGGAGTAGTATACATCAAGGATCCGTTCTAGAGAGGAGAGAGCAAAAACTAAAAAGAAAGCGCGGCAAAAGAAACTTTTAAGGCTTATTGAGTCAGGAGAGGTCAAACGAGATACGCGGCTACTCGAGGGTATTGGGTTTTTGAGTCGAGTGCCTTGTGACTTCACACACCAAAAAAAAGGCGTTCCAGGTTCATCCCCACCATGGTTCGTTGGGACCTTATCATGGTGGCCATGAGTGAAATTTGCGAAGACGGGGGAGCAGTTGATTTGGATGAAACTGCATTTTCGCATGAATTTGTGACCGGTTGTCAGGAAGGGCTGCTCTAAATGGCTACACCCCCACTGACAAACCGTACAAGCAAGGAGGTAAATGGTTTCGGCAGGGTTTTGGCCCTTTGCTGCGTGTATATGCTTCATGGCTTAGACCAGGATCCGGTCAAATCCCAAACGATTACGCCCTCCAAATATCTCTCCACGCGGAATTATCATCGAAAATGTGCCAAGACTTGTAAAGCATATTTCGACTTCCGGAGAATGAAGATCCAGATGGCTTTTGCCGGGCAGATCAATGTTTGCCCTCCCATCTGTGAGCGCCCATAAAACTCGTTCTTATGGAAAGCCCACCACGGCGAATTGAAGCGAAAAAGGCTGAATCTGGTAGGCTAAATACCCACTGGAGAGTAAATGGTACAAAAATTTGTAAAATCATGCCCCAGCCACAGCAGAGGAACAGCAAGGATTTTGAAGGGTTTAGGCTAATACCCGAGTCTGGAGGATTGCTGTAGCGTCAGTTAAATTATGCCAAAAGGAGTAATCGAACAAAAGAGGTAGATTCAGGAATCGATAATCATACCACAAACTGTTCTAGAGACTCTTCGAATAGCTCGTTATTTACGCCCACACCGCCTGGGTGTTCAACGGGGGACAAGGGGTTTTTGACCACTGGAAAAGTATAGTGGGTTCCAGGTTAGCAAAATATTCGATTATTCCGGGAGTGGAAGTGATATAATGGACATAAAAGGACGGACCATATTCCACATATAGATTGACATATATCTGCTGCAGTGCCAGGCGCATGCTGCCAGATTTGATATCTGTGAGCATGACGAACTTGATATTCGTGGGAGTTTCGTAGTAGTGTAGCTTGTACTGGCTTGTTCGGTAGCAGATGAAACTGCGGAGATGTATATGGTGTCAGCATGGTGTTGGTTTCCAAAATTCCTGGGTGTTATCAAGGATGTTTTATGCGCACTTGTCATCGTCGCCACCCAGCTTGCGCACCAGATTCCTTAACGAGAAGACCGTGCCGAATATCAACTTTGCGTCATCTTCCGCGGTCAAGCTCTGGCGGGAGAGGGCTATGGATGTGGGTAGGCCGTTGCTGAGGGTTGGGGGTTCTGGTGTTGGTCGGGAGGCTTTTGAAGCAGCGGAGGTTGGCCGCGGGAGCCAGCGGCGCTTGTATATACATTCCGCTGCATTGGGTAGAGGGATGAGGTATCAGTATGGTGGCCTGTTGAGTAGAGCATACGATAAAGGGGAATTGGGCAATAACTAGAACATACCGTGGCGGTCGAAGATGTAGAAGGAGTACACAACCATGGCGTGAGGGTGACAATTGGCTTTTATTCGCTGGAGATTAGCAAAGAAAGTGGCTAGAAGGTAGATGGCGGATGATGAAGATTAAGGAATGCAGGAAGTTGATATGCTCTCGGTGGTTGGGAAATATTCTCCGCTTTGCGTGTTGTCATTGCGTACTCTGGAGCTACGGGAGGATGGGGTGGGGCGTGGGTATTATATCAATGCTGCGTGGAAATAAACTGTCCCCAGTCATGTATGCAATCCATGTTTCCTGGCTCCACTCCAAACCGAGAAGCAATACCCAAAAACAACTTACTGCCACGTCAACGGTCAACCACCGTTACGCATTTTATATAATTGTGCACGGAGTATAGTTATTCATAGCTACCAGTTAACCCATCAGTCAATCAATCAATATATACGGAGCTCTGCTGATGCTTCTGTTTTTCAAGAATGGATCCCCAATAGCTGTGAATAATGCTTATCGAGGGGCTCGTATTTGATTTCGATCCTGCTAAGGTCCCGACTTCGACGATCCCGAGCCCAGCGACGCAACCATGTCCACGAATTGCTATTAGCTTGACCCCTCCAGATCGTGTGGATTGCTTTTGTTTTATTTTTGTTTAACCCCATTATCGCTCACTTCAAGTGGGAGTCTTTCATTGCTCGCCAACCTCGCTCCCTCTCTCCCAATTTGATATATTTAGCGCTGAAATCCCCCCTCTCTCATTCCGTCGTCCCAAAAGGAGCCAAAAGGAGCCAATCACCCGGGGGGCACTATTCATTCCCCCACATTCAGCCCTGTTGAGCTATTTGCTCTTGGCTTTGTTTCCCTCGCCGCAAGCACAAATAGTCAGATAAATAGACAAAACAGACGCAAAAGCACTCTACGCACAGAGACGCTCATATTTATGCAGATATACGACCGAAGAAATATCAGTGATATTATAACATCCAGTCGAACCGCGCCCACTGAACAACCATCTTGTCTCCTCAACCCAAGCCCTCCTCCCTCCTTCCTCTCCAGAGGCACCGTTAAATGGCCCAAGATCCAATTTCTTCTGAGCACCAACAGACGGCGGCCGCAAAAATCACAATCGATTGTTCTACGGCCGTTGCTGAAACATGTACCAGCCGGTATGGTATTTCTTTCTGCTATCTCATATGTGTGGATATGTAGATATATACATATATCATTCTCGAAACCTGTGTGCAAAACTAGAGAGCTGTTTGCCAATGGCTATGCTATGTTCTTCATAGTTAATAGCTCCAGTCTAGCAGTGACAGTGTGATTTGAACCAATTTAGCTATCTGCAACAGTTTCTGTGTCTGGCGCTCTTCACTTAGCCTTTATAGTACCTCGACCTGGTTTCATTTTGCTTGCTCCTTTGGGATAAATGATGAGGTAGCTAACAATTTAATTTGAATCCTAGATCAGCCACGGCCTCATACGACAGTCCTCTGAGGCACCATACCAGAAGTCATACTGCTCCTCGTCGAGTAAAAGTGCGGCCCCCCAACTCTATTACTAGTAGCCCATTTACTTTCGCACGGCTATTTTGTGCTGATAGTTCGCCAATTTGACAAGGAAACCCTTAATGCTCGTTCTGAATACACCAATAGTCAGGATGATGGTGCAGCTGAACACCGCATCAACCAGTACCTCATAAAGCAAGAGATTGGGAGGGGCTCATTCGGAGCTGTCCATCTCGCAGTCGATCAATATGGCCAGGAATACGTGAGTTTTTTTTT
>LGRN01000694.1:0-11150 GCA_001883825.1 Emergomyces pasteurianus Ep9510 | reverse complement strand
CAGTTTACATGTATTTTGCAAAGTATGACCCAGAGAATATAACTTTTCCTTTTCCGCTTTTTATGAGTTTCTTTCTTTCTTTTTTTTTTTTTTTTTTTTTTTTTTTTTGGCCCCTTTCCCTAACTCTCTTTTCCCTACTGTCGTCCGGGTTTGATTCGAATCATTTCAACAAGAAGCACAAGAAGAAGCAAAAAATATGGATATCCCTTTTCCATGACACTGTTTTCTCCTCCACAAGCTACACGGCCAGAGGAACTACAAGAAAGCGAAAAACTGGAGCTGAGTGTCGGATGCAGAGATGATAAACACCATTCACATACATTCACACGATGCTGGTGATGATAGAAATACTTACTCTACCTGCAGCATTTTGCCCGCTCTTGCATTTTCCTTGGACATGTTCGAAAAAACAAACATGAGCTACGGAGTCAACGAGGTGCTGTTGGCCTCGGTGCTAGGCGCGGTGGTTTTTGCTCTGTTTGCAGGCCAGCCGCTGGTTATCGTCGGAGTAACAGGTTAGTGGCTTCATTCTTCATCCCGATATAGGGATTAATTACCCAGATATACTAAAAAGCCAGTTCGTAGGCCCGATTACTGTCTTTAATTATACGGTTTACGATATCATGTCACCGACAGGGACCAATTACCTGGGTTTTATGGGCTGGATTGGAATGTGAGTAACCTCCAGGAAATTACATGGAATCCTGTGTCGTGCAGAGATTCATATATTAACTCGGTTCTAGATGGGCGATGATAATGCATTGGATACTTGCTATCACCAACTCCTGCAACGCACTGACATATGTCACGCGTTTCTCCTGCGACATCTTCGGATTCTACGTGGCGTTTATCTACCTGCAAAAAGGGATTCAGGTCCTCACACGCCAATGGGGCAAATCTGGCGAAACTTCTGCTTACCTTTCCATCCTGGTATCTCTCCTTGTGCTCATGTGCGCCTACATCTGTGGCGCAATCGGGGAAAGTAATCTCTTCCAGCGATATGTCCGAAAATTTATCGAAGACTACGGCACTCCACTCACTATAGTTTTTTTTACGGGATTCGTACATATTGGCCATATGAAAAATGTACCAGTTGAAACGCTGCCCACGAGCAAGGCTTTTTTCCCGACTCTCGACCGCAGCTGGCTTGTTAATTTCTGGGATATGGATGTTGGGGACATATTCCTGGCATTGCCCTTCGCTGTGCTGTTGACGATTCTGTTTTACTTCGATCATAATGGTTCTTTATAATACTTTTCTTTTCTCTTCTCCATCTCAGCTATCAATTTTTCTCTTGCAAAAAATACTAATTTATAGAATAGTCTCGTCTTTGATAGCTCAGGGAACGGAGTTTCCGCTCCGAAAGCCTGCTGGATTTCACTGGGATATATTTCTTCTCGGTTTAACAACGGGAGTGGCAGGAATCCTCGGCATCCCGTTCCCCAACGGCTTGATCCCTCAGGCGCCATTCCATACCGCTGCACTCTGCGTAACCCGCCAGGTCGCCGACGATGATGAAACGAATAAGGGCAAGTCAGTCCGCGTCATCGATCACGTCGTCGAACAACGATTCAGTAATCTCGCGCAGGGTCTTCTCACGCTAGGAACCATGACCGGCCCTCTCCTGATCGCCCTACACCTCATTCCACAGGGTGTAATGGCCGGACTCTTCTTCATCATGGGCGTCCAAGCTCTTCTAAGTAACGGTGTGACGCAGAAAATAAAATTCCTCGCTCAAGACAGGAAATTCACCCCAGCGTCCAACCCGCTGAAACGCATTGACCGGAAACTGGCCATCTGGGCATTCGTGGGTATTGAGCTTGTGGGCTTCGGCGCAACCTTTGCCATCACGCAGACGATCGCGGCAATTGGATTCCCCGTGTTCATCCTTGTTCTCGTCCCTGTTAGGACAATTTTGCTTCCGCGGTGGTTCACCCAGGAGGAACTTTTTGCGCTCGATGCCCCTACTGCTAGCCCATTCACCATGGAGAGTGTAGGTGGAACGCATGGGTATGGAGACAGTGATCTAACGGTCACTCCCGCTTCCGGACAGGGCGTTGGAATGTTTAAATCTTCGGATTCTGCGGTTGCAGATGAATTGGAAAGGGGCGAGTCATACGAGCTCCAGATCCAGCCTTCGATGCGACGTAGGAGCCGAGGTGATAATTAGGGCTGTTTTTGTTTACGTGTATCGGCTATTGGTGATCTTCTGTTGATATGATTGCTACACTACATGCATTCAATCGCGTTGGGTAATTGGTTTTCTTCTTTTTTTGAAGAGCTGTGTCAGAATGGAATGGCAGGTGAGGATGGCATTCTTTCAAAATGAAAGTACAACTGAGTGGGTGAAAATATATCGTCAAGAAGGGTATGTTTGCAGGATGGATGCAATATGCATGCCCGTGTTTATTATATCAATGTTTCGTTTAGACTTTGTCTTCAATCATTCATACGGCGGGTGTGGCTCAGTTTTGTTCCCTTGTCTGGCTTTTCTCGGGTTTTGTTGGCGCTCCAGTTCCCAACCCTTACTATACGCACACTCTTTTGATTCTTGATGTTTGGTTACTACAAGGTTACCTTCTCACCGCTTCTTAACTGCCATCCTGGCGGTCAGAGCATTGCAAATTCTGAACAGGTGTTCTTCATACAGACGGGCTTTGTTAATATGATGATCACTGTTTTGAAAAAAAAAAACCCCTTCTAGAAATAATTATCAGTTATAATAGTTAGAAATAAAGATACACAGATAAGCTGCGGGCCGGACCAGATTCACTTCAGTCAGGGGTTTAGTGTCACGTGGATTCATACACACTCACCGCCTTCAACTGACATTGGCAGAATTTTTTTCCACTCTGCGACTCGGAGTTAGCAGAAAAAAAAGTATGAACGACAGCGGTTCGGCAAATAAAATGGCTCCTTTCCAGGATATAGAGGCTGGATTGGAATCAGAGTCAGAAAAATCTGATTCTTTTACTTGCAATGAATCCTCCAGCGAAAACAGCGGAGTCGAAATCCCTGAGCTAGCCCGACCCTCCAAACGACGCCGCCTATCATCATCGGCTCAAGCAGCCCCGGTACAACAATCCCTCTATCCGACAATTTCACGAATAAAAAGGAAGCCCCCAGAGATCGAAAATGATTCTGAAAAAAATGAAAATGCTACGACGTATGTAGACCCCATAACAGCCAAAGATGCCTTAGCAGCGACACCCCCACCAGACAGTTCCTCATTTGCGTCCCTTGGCCTTGCACCCTGGCTTGTGGGCTCCTTGTCTGCTATGGCAATTAAACGACCGACGGCTATTCAGAAAGCCTGCATACCAGAGATTCTGAAGGGGAGAGATTGCATTGGTGGGAGTCGGACGGGTTCTGGAAAGACGGTTGCTTTTGCTACGCCCATATTGCAGAAGTGGTCGGAGGACCCTTTTGGGATTTTTGCAGTTATATTGACTCCGACGAGGTACGTACGGATCGAGTAGTTTGTTTTCTTGTGAGACGGGCGGTTAGACTCTTTACAATGCTGGTAGATTCGGTGTTGTGTGAAAACTCTGGTCTTGATATAATGTTGCTGACTGTGAATTTATGAACATAGGGAACTGGCTCTTCAGATATTTGAGCAAATTAAAGCTATATCAGCCCCGCAATCACTCAAACCTATTCTCATTACAGGCGGAACCGAAATGCGCCCTCAGGCTATTGCTCTTTCCCAACGCCCTCACGTAGTGATTGCCACTCCTGGCCGTCTAGCGGATCACATAAACAGCTCAGGGGCTGATACGATCTGCGGCCTCAATCGCACCCGCGTTGTCGTTCTCGATGAAGCAGACCGGCTTCTTGCATCTGGGCCAGGAAGCATGCTCCCAGATGTGGAAACCTGTCTTTCTGCGCTCCCCCCTTCGACGGCTCGTCAAACACTTCTCTTCACAGCCACGGTCACCCCTGAGGTTCGAGCGCTCAAGTCCATGCCTCGGCCCGCCAACAAACTTCCGATCTTCGTCACTGAAATATCTACGGAAAACCAAGCCACTATACCGCCTACGCTCAAGCAGACCTATCTCCAAGTGCCCCTGACCCATCGCGAGGCATTTCTCCACACCCTCATATCCACAGAAGCTAATTCCGTAAAACCTGCTATAATCTTTTGCAATCGAACGAAGACTGCAGATATCCTTGAACGTATGCTGCGACGGCTAGGCCATAGAGTCACGTCGCTGCATAGCCTTCTCCCACAATCGGGACGCACTGCAAACCTGTCGCGTTTCCGTGCTTCTGCTGCTCGTATATTGGTTGCCACTGATGTCGCTGCCCGTGGTCTAGATATCCCCAACGTGAGCTTGGTTATCAACTTTGATGTTCCCCGCAATCCAGATGATTATGTCCATCGTGTTGGTCGAACGGCTAGAGCTGGGCGTGAAGGTGAAGCGGTTACACTGGTTGGTCAACGTGATGTCCAGCTAGTTTTGGCTATTGAAGATCGTGTGGGCAGGAAGATGATTGAGTGGAAGGAGGAAGGAGTTAGCATTGAAGGCAGGGTCGTACGTGGTGGAATTATAAAGGAGGTTGGAGAGGCGAAGAGGGAGGCAGCGGGTGAGATCGAGGAAGGGAGGGATGTGCTGGGTCGGAGGGTGAGGAAGTTAAAAAAGGACCGTTAGAACGATAAAAATATTTTTTGCTTTCCTATCCAAGCCCCATTCGTCCTTTCCGGATCTTTCATTTCTGGGCTTCTGTTAGACCATCTAGGGTCACGCAATACATATATATATAGTCTATCTATTGATCAGTATACCACCGTGGTGCCCGACGGAGCCTTTTCGGCCGGCCTTCAGTGCCTGCTGCCGCTTCACTTTGCGTATGGATCGATGGCATTTCCAGCTTTCTTTTCCTGCCCATCGGCCCCCGCTTCTCAGCTTCCTCCACAATTTTATCCTGAGCCTGCCTCGCATCGACCTCCGACGTCTCGGACGCCACAATCCGACAACCAAAACCGCCCGAGGCTGTCATGCCAACTGACCCTGCGTCGGCAGCGACCTTTCTGCTTCTCTCCCTCCTATCTGGGATTTTTGGCCGTTCTTTCTGCTTAGGGGCTTTGTTAGACTCCGAAATGACTCCGCCGCTGCGCTCCGCCGCTGCCGTCGTTGTTGTTAGGGTGGCCACTGACTGGATTTTTGGTTTCGCGCCCCTATTTTCTTGTAACTCTAACGATTTTCCCCTAGGTTTAAGGTCGATGTCCATCACAAGCGCCAGCCCAGCTGGGGAGGTTCCTCCTGCTGTTGTGCCACTCCGCATTGTTCCTGACATTGTCGCTTCCTCCCTTGGGCTAAACAGAGCACAGTTGCCGCCTAGGACTAACCTATCACCCTTTACTGGGGCCACAATTCCAGGCCTCCCAGTAGTGTTTGATGATGGGTTCGTTGCCTCTCGATCCGATTCAGCAGCAACAGTGCCTTCATCGGCGATTGGTGCTTGAGCTGCCCTCCTCCGTTTCCCGCACGACTGATCCGTCATTTCATCAGCTTTAAGAGTTAGATTGGCCCCTGAGGTTAGAAGAGGCGTGGATTTAAGAGTCAGCCCCTCCCCGAAACTGGGAGCGACGAGTGCTGAAGCAGGACCAGTTACGTCTTGGAAATGTGCACTCGATAGCTCAACCACTCCACTTCCGGAACTTCGTCGCTGAACCGATGAACCAACCAGTGAAGAATCAGCTTCCCGTCCCTTGGCCTCCGTTGATGCCCCTAGGCCAGCTTTCCTTTGCTTCTTGCCTGATGCTTGGGAGCCCTCGCCTTGTTTGAAATCGAAATTGACAACTTTACGACCTCTTGTTTTATCGCTTCCTTCGACCTTGATCTTTGCCTCAGTCATCTTCCTCACCCACTTCCCTGTTTCCCGTTCCCATGTATACCGAATACGAGATTTATCATCCATTTGTTCGGGGTTCCCAACGGCTTCGTACCGGTGAAGAAGGGAACGACTAGTATCCGCAAAAGGACGGAAGGCACATATCGTTAGATTCTTTACTTGACATAGATGGGTGATGGGTAGCCAGCCCTCTGGGAAAATATTGGAATGAATGCTTGTGAATGCTTCGTTTTATGTATCCCACAAGATGCGTCTCACCATCGCTTTTCTCTCCCCCAACCCAGACGTTCACGCCAATAATCCAGACCCTGGCCCCTACCCTCGTGATGGCCACTAAACATTATCAGACATCCTCCTACTGACAGGGCATGTCAGTTAAAGTATTAAAATATCAGTTTTAATTTCGCATTTAGAATAAGGCAGAAATGACAAGTTCAAATTAATGGATTAAATCAAACCCATTCCGACACTCACTTTGCAGTGGTCTATTGTTTTTGAGTATTCCCGAGATATGTGGCGCTGTGCGCTTATCCACCAGGGCTGTTCCTGTTGTGGCCTTCCCTCTTTTTCTAGCTATAGGTGGCATTTCCCCTATCCCGTCGAATCTGTAATTATTATTCTTTATTTTTTTGCATGGAATTGATTCGGCGTGATATCTTCTCTGCCCTTCTGACACTTTTAAGAGGATTTGTGTCCACAACCGGCAAGAGGTTATATTAAACGGAGCTTTCCACCATTTTAATTTTCGGAGTTTTTAACCCCTCCCCCTTTTTTGACTGGTGGAAAAGTTCGAGGAAACGGCAAGAAGCGCGTCGTTTAAAGAGATGTTCCCGCATCAGGCGCATAAGGGCGGGAATAATATTTTATCGTCTGCTTAATAGTGGCGAAAAGGCCAGAAGAATTCTCGAGAAGGACCTAGGAATTAGCAAAATCTCTAACCCGTTTTGCCTTTTCTTTGCCTTTGATGGATGTGATTTGGTTGGAAACTCCCGGCCTCTTGTTCTTCAGATCGAATCCAACCATTTTCGACGGCGGGCTACAAATACTGTGGAATCTGGGTAGCACTAGACATAATTTCAAACAGTAAAGTAATCCAAAATATCACCTGCATGGTGCACTTTCATCAAGTCAGTTCTGTAGTCTTTATCCAGCGTAAATTTCGCTGGCTCCAGGGCGGCGGGCCTTGCTACACCTTTTTGCCCAATTTATTGAGAGACAAATACTACTTTGTTGCTTCTGTTTCAGCAATGGAGGTTCACCGTATGTTGGTATTTTATTCACTTTCTTGTTGTCTTCGTTTTTCTTTGGCCATTGCTGTTTTATCCCTTTCAATTGTTTTCGATTTTGTATTGTTATATTTCCTCTCAAAGCAAAAGTCCGACTGTAGCCAGGCCCCCCAAATGCAGTCGTATTTATACGGATAGCATCCTACAAGCACATGTAATTTCAATCCCGCAACCATCAGTTACCTGCCTACCTGCTCGCCTACTCGCCAGAAAGCAAGCAACAGTAGAAAGCAATGAGGGAATACCGAAAGGCACTATTTCCTGATAAAGAAAATCCCAGAGGCCCAACGTATGTAGGAAATATCAGTAATTCTGGTTAAAGATCTGCCGAATCACAAATTCAAAATAATATATACAGAGAAACCCTCCTCCCTCAACTGATATATAACCCATCTCAGGGGCAACTCTCAACTGGTCTCCAACGGTCGATCAAATTAAGCTCTCTCTTGCTGTCATGTTATTCTGCTAGCTTCACCTTGTCACGGGTGGGACAGGCCTGCCTGCACAGTGTCACCAGGAGGTCCATACCCAGGTAAGTAAACTGGATATCCGAGACCCCAAGATCCCTAAGTTGAAATTTGGTTGGCATACCCAGGTCTATCTCCCCTGAGCCTTCCGAGCGACAACTGCTGAGATAGTGTTAGAATGCAGCTGATCGAATGCTAAGGGCTTCAAAACCTCATTTCTGGGCCTAGCAGCAGCAGCAGCAGCAGAGAGAGAGAGAGAGAGAGAGAGAGAGAGAGAGAGAGCGAAAATCATCATCTGATTGTTATACTTTAGTTATATAGTTAACTTTATAGCTCTGCAGTGAAGAGTGAAGTGAAAAAGGAATGCATCCCCACACATCAAGGGCATCTCATTCCTCCTAATAATAGTCATCGATCCTGCAAGTTGTAGGAGAATTCCCATGCTGGCACACCGTATTCACCTTAATTTTGAACGCGGAACCATGATGAACGCGATACAACTGAATGAACAAATGGTGTAAGGTCTTAAGAGGTATGTCCGTCATTGAGAAAACAGCATTAAATAAAATGGGGAAAATGAGTGGTATAATTGATTTACTACGAAATGGAAGATCAAATAATTTTAATATTTCATGAACTAAGAATTCGACTGGGTAACCTCTGCAAAGGACTATGGACGTAGTATAAATGATGGAGATTTTTATTCATCGCGGGCGACCAAGTTAGACGAAATGACATGTGACCGAGGGGTCTTCCAATTTTAGACCAGTGTGCCAAGAATGTATCTTCTACCATGCGTACAGTAGAGTAGTCTGCGCGAGTTTCCCAACCCGTCAGATGTCTGCGGACGTGTTGAACTGCCTGAATTCAAGCGTCGAACGTTTGAGTACAGGATAGCTGGCCCTCCAGGTGCCACAGCAATGCGATCTTCCATTCTTTCATCATCTCAAGCCAGTCTGCGACGCATTTTCTTGAGCTGCTCAAGTCCTCTTCATACACAACGTGCCCGGATCCAGGCTTCATGCTTCACATTGCCACGCTTTCCTATCAACTACTACTTGTACACAACCATGTCCTCCAACATGTCTTCTCCCCTCAAATTTGCTGACACCGGCTTCAATATCATTGAGGCCTCTAGAAAATTTGAAGAGGAGACTCCCGGGCTATCACCCTGCAGACTATTATCCGGCTCAGATTGGGCAGGTGTTGGCAGATAGATATCAGATTGTTGGGAAACTGGGCTATGGCGTGGCCTCAACTGTCTGGCTTGGCCGTGATATTCAGTACGTCGTTACTTTTTTTTCAGTATAAAACAAATCTAAAAAAAAAATGTAGCATTACTGACTCAAGCTCCAGAGAGTCCAAATATGTGTCCCTGAAGATATCTACTGCTGAGTATTCAACACGAAATAATGAAATCAACATCTATAAACAGCTAGATTCTGCTGCCTCGCAAACTGATCACTTTGGAAAAACTCTTTATCGACAATTATATGGCTTCTTTAAGATCACTGCACCTCATGGTACCACGCATACATGTCTTGTCCAACAGCCTCTAGGACAGAGTATGGATCAATATCTCGATCTCCGCCGCTCCAGGCTTCTATCAACAGATCTTCTCAAACCTATGCTACGAAATCTTTTAATTGGCTTGGACTTTGTACATGTAGCAGGCGTTGTCCATACAGGTATGGCATTGGTCAACCGCGCCATAATTGACTCAATGAATAGTTAACTATACTAATGGAGAAGAGAGGGTAAGACATTCAGAGCAAGAATTTACTTTTTCCAATCAAAGATGATGCATCTTTTAGACATTTTGAAGAAACTGAATTGAAAGAGCCAGCACCAAGAAAAATTTTGGATGATCGTACCATATATATGACCCGGCGCATTCCTTTAACCCCAACAGTCCCCATCATGACTGATTTTGGGGACGCCAGACTGATAGATAAGACCCAGCCAGGGGAGTTCATCATGCCTCATCATTATAGAGCACCGGAGGTTATTCTTAACATGGAATGGAACGACAAAGTTGATATTTGGAACGTTGCAGTACTTGTGAGTGATGCCTTATTGGTCTAAACCTAAAATTCACTGGCAAAAAAATGGTAATATTTCTTAGCTCTGGGACCTCGTGTCACCTGGCCATCTTTTCCATGCGCGAATTACGAAGGACGGAATTTAGGAGGCCATTCGTATTGCAGAGATGATTGCCATTATGGGACCCCCGCCGATGGAGTACCTTGAAAGGAGCGAAGCATGCGAGGTATTCTGGGATGAGAATGGTATGTTACCTTCAATCAACTCAAAACAAACTTGTCATTTGCTTTGCTGCTGATGTCTTCTGTATTGTATCTATGTTGACTGACAACTGTCGCTTTGTGTTTTAGGGAAATGGAAAAATCTCACTCCCATCCCAGACATCACACTTGAAAGCCTTGCTGTAGATATACAAGGTGAGGACAAGAAGGGCTTTTTAAGCTTCTTGCGTAAAATTCTGCGTTGGGTACCTGAGGAACGGCCGACCGCCGGAGAGCTTGTGTATGATGAATGGGTCCTAAAAGGCTTGGGCGAAACGAAACGGTAGTTAATGCTTAGCTCACTGTTAATGGACGACTGGGTTCGACGACTCTATGATTGTTTGATGGTACGGGGCTACCTGTAGGTCTTAGGGAGCGCTGGAGGGGAGGCGCTTGGAACAAACTCACTTCCATCTGCAGAGGGAAATACGTGAATGTGGACAAGGCACGGAAGTTGTCCCGGCACGGAAGTTGTTTGTCTTGAGAAATTTCTAAATTTACAGACACTAAACGATATCTTTGCGCTGGGTTCTTACATGCTTTAAGTTTTGTGAGAATAAACAGAATCGCGCCAGCGTCATTCTCAGCAGGTCTTCCTGAACTGGCTGGCGCCGCTTCTTGGCGGCTAAAACTTAGGATTCCTATTAAGGACTTGCGCAATGCAGGCTCATCGTAAGGAGTACCTGGTGGACCCTCAATCCAACAAGCGGCAAGGCTCAGCCGTTTCTTGGCGTATTGGTGTGTGTGTTCAATTGTGCATTTCTGCAAATTCGATTTTTATATTTATGTAGTACTTTCATCCTTTCATTCAGATTAACGAATTTCATCTTCCGCAGGAACAACCATGGCCAAGAGGGTCCGGCGGCACAGCTCTGTTGAGTCTCAAAAAAAAACTCCGGTGCAGGAAATTCGCAGATATCTCGTGCCTTTGTTGCCTTGTCACTCAAAAATTCTGTATTGTTGACATAATGGCGGTTGCTTTTCCATTCACGAATATTGCGTATCATTAAGATGCAATCGATTAATAAATGGAAAATAGACAAAACATTTGGAGTGCCATGCTGCTGGAAGCAACCGCACTGAGCAAGAACAGAGGGTCTGAGCCTGCTGAGAAAAGGACGAGAAAAGGTTATGAGATCGCGTAGGAATGAGCATTAATTTAAGTGTAAATCAAAGTTCTTTCTTTCTCTTCCTCTAGATATCTTAAAAAAAAAAAAAAAAAAAAAAAAAAAAAAAAA
>LGRN01000693.1:0-11271 GCA_001883825.1 Emergomyces pasteurianus Ep9510 | reverse complement strand
CAATCCACGCGGCCAGGGCGAATGAGTGCGTCATCCAAACGCTCTATGTGATTTGTTGTCATAATCAGCAATCGACCTTCCTGCGAAGACACGCCATCCAGGGCATTAAGAAGCGTGGATAGAGATACATTTTTCTGAGACTTGCTCTTCTGTGCTACCGCGGCCTGGCCAGTGTTTTCTGTCGTTTCACTGTCTTCCGTTCTTGCTGTACTAGCAGCATCGATATCTTCTAAGAGAATGACACAATGCAGAGAAAGCTGGGCAAACAAGCTGCTCAGGCGGTTGTCGTCGATGCTCGAAAGATTGAGTACATAGATATCTAGCTCAAAACGCCCGGCGACAGATAAGCTGAAACTGGACTTCCCGGTTCCAGGAGGCCCATACAGCAGGAACTCTCTTTAATAGAGTATCTCACACCTTGCGTACCAGCCCCGAGCCCGATCGTCCAGGAAATCCTCAATATCTTTCAACACGGCCATTTTCTCGTCCTCATCCATGATGACTGTTGAAATTGGTCTGATGTCTCTTGCCTTTGCCTTCCTCCATTCACCATCATGATGCTCAAAGACTGTAGTCTTTCTCTGAATAAGTTTTAGATACTCGGCTCGGCAATCACTAAGAAGTGCTCTCAGGATTTGCGAAGATCCGCCGATGCAGAAAATGAAGATCTCTTTCTTGATCTCTTTTGCCACGCACTGAAATCGAAGCAGATAGTTCTTGTACACGAAGAAGAATGATCCATTCCAAGGTGAAAAGCGCAATGGTTTCTTCTTGTACTCTTTGAAGAGACTATCAGCATATGCTCTTCTTTGCATGCCGTCGATGCTGACAAGAAAGGACCGAGCCTTATGGGCGAAGGGCTGGGTGGATACCCAGGCGATAAGCATATCGTACGCTTCATTGTAGTAGGAGACGTGGACGGTCGAAGCTTTCAATGGTTAGAAAGAGTTATCACGATGGGGAGAGTCATGAACTGAAATAGGCCTTCACCAGTTCCGTCAGGTAGCGGTACGCATATCTACCCAAAAAGAGGAACATCCCGCACATGCACATCAGGTGAGCATAGCTGTTCAGGTTGCCAGCCAGGAGCTGCTGCATAGATGCAGAGATGCCAGTGAAGCCAGGAAAGAAGACATTTATAATAGAGATTTGAGCAGGGGCAGTGTGAATTGACGAAGAACCACCACTGTTAAATGCGTTCATTCTGGGGTATTTGGTGGTTTCCTTAAGAGATGGTATTATGCGCGATACGTTTGGAGTGATACACAAGTAAGTGTTTGTTAATTAAGATGAGGAATTAGTATTTGAAGAGCTCGAATTTTTGTAAGCCGTTCATCGCCTTAGGATTCGGAGGGAATCTTGCGTGTTTATATGCGGTCGGAACCCGCTCAAAGTCGAGTCGATCGGTGTCCTCGCATTTCCAGACGCTGAATATGCCGTCTATACCAACGCAGGCTATGCTAGGTGCATTGCACCATGCATCTTCATTGAATTGTCAAAGCACAGGAAGAGAGGTTGATCTAGGTTGAAAAATTATCAAAACACAATGAACAGCTTGCGAGCTCAGTGCCGGAAACGCTATTAATCTCTTCCCTACCATGTGAAACTTGTACTATCTACCACCATTCATCCATCAGTACAAGTTGACCCGGCAAACCAAATATGCTGTTCCGTATGCTGCATTTAGCACCAGGGTACCCAACAAGAGAACGCAGGCGAATAGGCCAATACCTCATCTCATCGCCTCGCTTGCAGGGATTCAGTGGTGGTGAATCAAGTATAGTAAAATTATGACGCCTCACAAAAACATCATGCAATCCCGGTGTTTGGTTATGTGTATTCTTCAGTCTATAGCATCGATTTTCGGGGCATGCTACGGTGTGACTTCTTTCTAGAAAAGCAAACTTGAACAAGTCTTTGCAAGACGCCATAATTTTGCTATACTAGATTCACTTACGGATGAAGATCATGCAGGTGACAATGTGTGAAGTGATAAGAGACATGGCTTGCAGCTAGGACTAGCTAAAAACAGACACAAAACTGTGATCTCATTTTTAAAGTCAGAAAGCAGCGTCTCAATTGATAAAGAACAACTTGCAAATACAGGCCCCGGGTTGGTTCAATGCTCATTCGTGTCTCAGCCACTCGTTGAGCTCTGCTTTCAATCCAATACTATACCGTTCTTAGCCTAGACATTGACATAAATCCTTATCTTACAAGGACATGTCATAGTGTGACTCCCGCCGTGTGATGATCAATTTGTGTGAGCCCAGGTTTGCGCTATGGGATAATCATGCGGGCTACAAATATAGACTAGCAGAGATGTATATAGAGCACACACCCCCTAAAGAACTCTGTAAATTATTTGTACTTGTTGATCTATGGTCCATAGATTATCTGATCCAGTTTGTGGCCAGTCCCTTCTTCATTGCAATAGATTCAGACCTAAGTTCACCATGTCTGCTGGTTTAGTTTTATCACAATTCAAGGCGCTAGCAGCACGAACGGAGTCGATGTTGTTGAAGCTTACAGGTAGGAAGATTCGACCAACAAGGGACCAGCGGGATGAGTTTCGGAAACTGCGTGGGAGAATGGATTCGTCCTGGGCAGCTCTGAATGCAGCGATTGCGAAGCTAAACCACTGTGAGGACGAAGACATCGCCATCGCAAATCAAATTCGAGATACAAAAAATTATCAATCAATAACCTCACCTATCTTGATGAATCTCAGGAGGAACCTTGAGCTTATCTATATCGGTCTCAAGGACTCGGAGTTGGATTCTGAGCAAGTCAAAACAAGAAAGAGACACACTCGTACAAGATGTGGGGTGCTCCGGTCTCAGCATCCTCACGTTATTCTTATGTAGGCAATGGCCCTTCCGCCGTCGAGTTGGAAGACGTCTGGGGGCATGCCAGACGGCACGTTCGATTTTGTAATTGACGATACGTACACCGAGCGGATACCTTTACTATCTTCTGATATACTCCAAACGCTGCAATCTCTAGAAAAAGAGGAACCATTGAATACGTGTGATATGTTTCGAGAATTAGTTTCAGGCTTGTCGGAATCTGCGCTCGCCAACCAGAGAGAAACCCTCAACCCTTTCGGAAAAAGAGGGCACGGGGTCGAAAGCCCAGCATCTTCACTAGCATCAAACAGGGAGCAGCAATTTCAAGGTTAGATGAACCTTTCCCGTTTTACATTGGATATTGATGGAGTTAGGTCATGTCGCCACGCACGCAAACTCGCTTGGTAGTAATGATATGGTAACAACCCAACAAGGTGGGCGGCGACATTTTTATCCGATACTACCTAATACTAATGATACACAATAGAGGTCGACTACAGGCCATGTAATTCCAGAATAAGTCAGTGACAATCACTCTTTCCTGTCAGCAAACGCTGACTTTGATATAGATCAACTTCTAAGCCTGTGAGATATGGGGTTTGTTGCACCAGTTTATTCGACATATCAAACATGCGATCGTAACGGGAACGGCTCGCACACCGAACGTGGTAGACCATTTAGCGACGGGAACCAACCACAAGTTCGCGACCAAACGCCTCAAACCTCAATGACCGACAATCGAGAGGGCTACATTTACATAAACGCACCAGCGAGTAGTATCGCTGTATTACTCGAGCCCTTTAAAACAGCAGTCCAGAATAGCAAACTTTGGATACAGGAAAGGCGCCAAGGTCTAGAGAAAACAGGATGTTTAGCTACGCTGTTCCCAAAAGATGACACTCAGAATATCTCCCTCACAATCTCGTGTGCTAGCAAGAACGGATACCGCCTCAACAGCATCTATAGAATGAAACTTACAATGTCGTTCTAGACCTTGAAGTATACACTGGCACCTCTGATGTATACGGTATACCCGGGCGGAACGTCGAATGGTTGATACTCTGTTATAACTTTCTGACCGGGTTGTTTTGCATCGTGGTGGGTTGGATTGTCCCCGGTTTTCTCGTTGAGGATAGAGATATAATATCCCATGAAATATATTTTCCTATGGGTGTCGGTCGGATCGAAAAAGTGGCTTGGGATGTTTTTTTCTTCTTGCCCCACGAGCGCAATGTCACCTCTCTGTGAAAATCGTATTTAGCTACAGTCGGAAACAGAATACACCAAATTATCTACTTACCGCCATGATTACAAAATGTTTTGAGGGTAAATGTAAACACTTTCAATGAGATGAAATATTGACTTTTATAAATCTTTAGTTGTGCCGTATTTTTGCGAGTAGAAAAGGGGTAGAGGCGTAGAGAAAAAGAAAAGGTTTGTGACGTCGCGGGGAAAGGTGGGGTGTCTATGCGAAATACAGAGCCTGGACGCAACGCATGATTGAAGAGAAACAATCACATGGCTTCTTCCTCATCAGGCTTTGTTTTTAGATCTTGGGTATCAATGCATAGCGAATCATATATGGGCGACAGGCCCAAGACAATCCTCAAAGAGTATTCTTCTGTCAATGCAATGTCGGCAGAAGTAGAAGATATTAGGATTAGGCTTTGAAATTCAACAATATTAAATCTTTGTTTAAACATGTACTAACTACCAAAAATCATACAGTTTTTCAAACAGGATACACTATGTGGGTTCATACAAATCAAGAATCTCATCAAGCAGCTGGATGCAACGGCGAAACATTATACCGACCACTAGCTATTTGTTCCTAAGCAGAATTCAGAGCCAATCCTTGCCCGGAAACGCCGCCATTCAACTTATAGAGTGAGATGATCATCCTCATTATGCCTAATGTTGCAACTTGAAGCTACTTGTCGTTAGTTACATTCATGAGAATGGTACAGAATTTCTTACTGTTGAAAACTGAATCGAAAAATCCTGCCTAACGTAGGCTGCGATGGTGAGTGTTGTTGAGGCTACAGAGAGTATTGCTGATGTTACAGACGTCACCATCAAAACACGGTGAGTGCGAGTAAGTTCTGAATTGCAGGTTTCGTTCGAAGAGCGTACGCAAGACACCCAGAGCCGGATATACTGAGAACAGAGGAAAAAGAGTTCGCTAGAGGTGACAACCATACCCAACGAATAGAGGATATCGCGGTTCCTTGGAGAAATGCCGTTGACAAAAAACCTGTGTTAGGCACATGTTAGGCCCAGTCACCTATCAAGAGCCGAAGTCTTACAGGAGCACCACGAGGGCCTTTCAAAAAGTGACACTTATTGCAAAGTAATTGATCAATCGAGAATGAAGTGTGCTGACACTTAGGTACTTGGAAAAGTTAGCCTTGCTAAAAGAGTGGTGAATCATAATGATTATACCTCGTTTGCAGTTTGCAGCACAAGTGTGAAACCGACTATCAATTTAAGAATTGGTCTTGAAATGTCTGTAGACGTAGGCGTTTAGACATGACAAAAGCAGTTGAGGCTCTGCTACTCACCCTTTCTGTAGATGAGCTCATGAACAGCGAGGACAAGCGACACGATTGATCCAGCAAATACTAAATGTCCTACTCCTATCTGGCATAGAATGACCTTCCGATTCAATGAAGCAAGTCGCCCAGTATTCCCAAGTATCATCGAACTCAACTACACTGCGTGGCCGCCTCCACTGCAGATAGTCGCTGTCACAGATGCAGAGAACTGGAATATGCGATGCGCTTCCATATTCCTTTGATCATGATTCATAGAAATTGTAGAGAATCCTCTCATCATTTACATTTAAGTCTACTCTTATATATCCTAGAAGCCATCAGGTTGATCTCCAGCGCTGTAGTGGCTGGGAGAAAGTTCGCGTTAAAGTAATATCGCATCCGACCCCATCCAAACATATATCAACCATTACTTTTTGATTACAAGTATAAGTCGGCAAAGCGGGCTGCCTCCGGGGTTGTGCAAAACGGAATAGATAAGACTTGAACGTCGATGTTGTATCACTTCGACGCTTGGCGCGGGTAAACGTTGATCCGTGTTACTTTGGGCGACACGGCTGGCACTATATCTCGCCTCCTATTCCGACCACCTCAGGATTATCGCTTCTAGCCACTAAATTCCTTAATTTTAATTTTTTTGATAATAACTCTTTATCCCTCTCTAATGGCCGATGGCAGTTCGCCAGATTACAAAGCTCTCTTTCTTAGAGCGGAAGCGGAACGAAGGCAGGCGGAAGAATTGAGAAGGCAGGCAGAAGAGCGAGAGGCACGGAAAGCGGTGTTGCGAAGAGAGGCAGAAGAGTTGCGAAGGCAGGCAGAAGAGCGAGAAAGACATGAAGGAGAGTTGCGAAGGCAGGCAGAAGAGCGAGGAGCACGGGAAGCAGTGTGGCAAAGAAAGACAGAAGAATTGAGAATGTAGACAGAAGAGCGAGAGGCAGAGATAAAAGTGCGCAGCCAGTCGACAACACTCAAAGAGCTCATCAAAGGTTGTCATGATTCATTCTCCCGGCCTTTGCAAGTTGGAACGCCATCCCGCTCCACGAAGGGGAGTATTCCACCTCCCACTGGGAAGTACTGCCCAACGAGCCTTCGTCCTTGATCAAGTTGTCTGGTTCAACTGCAAGAAATTTATGATTCAGTTTTCTCTTACCTTCAACCAGCTGGAAAAGACGCACCTAGGCTATTCACATCTCTTCTTGAGCTAGAGGGACTTGGTCGGCGGTATTCTAACCGAAAACTACAAAGTGAAAAGGATTTGGAACACTACGAGCGAACCGCTGTGAAAGATCATGTTCATGATATCATAGCCAAGCTATGCAAAATACCTGATGCCTGAGAGAGATTCTGACTTGAAGATGGAATCATGTTTGAAAATCATGAAAATCTTCTACAGACATCAGAAGAGTCAGATGTACAGCTGCTCAATGAATTCAGCACAAAAAATCTTAAATCAGATTCATTCTGTATTCATCGAATCAACGATTTCATCAATACTTTGATTACAACAGTCGAGTATAAGCCGCCACACAAGCTCTCGGTTGAAAATCTCCGATCAGGTCTTCGATCGATGAATCTCTGGGAAGAGATTGTTCAGTCAGACACAATCCCCAAGAGTGATACGCCGAACAAGGATAAAAAGCTGAGATATAATGCGGAACACCTTACTTGCTCAGTTTTAGTTCAGGAGTATCATGTCATGATTCAAGCTGGACTGGAGTACTTCTACATAACCAATGGATTTGCTATCATTCTTCTTCGTGTTCCATACGATGACCCTAGTACACTCTATTACTATCTCTGTGAACCAAACATGGATGTGATTTCACAAAATCCTGAGGTCTTTTGCCAGTCAAAGACAGCTATTGCCAGAATATTATGTCTCTGTCTGATGTCCTTTCTCTTGAATATTCGTGACCAGGAGTGGCGAAATGATGCACGATCCCAGCTTCATATATGGAAGACAAGTTTTGACTTTACACGGTCGCAAATCCCCGATGAGAAGCTGCAACAGACTCCTCCAGGATCAGAATATGCAAGCTCGGAATATATGCCCTCTGAACATCTATCATCATCTTCGTTACAACCCGGCCATCGAGTTTCTACCCGATCTCAAGCCACCTGTGCACCAATGGATACCTCGCCTTTGAGTGATCATATGGATTCTTTCGACTTCGACTCTAATCAAGCAGCGCATGGCCGGAAGCGGGGCATCAGCCAAGTGATGTCCTCCCCGCCGAGCCAGCGTTCATCGGCGCGCCCAGCAGGTCCTAGGCCATCGAGCAGCCAGAGTCAACACACGGCACGTTACTGTACGCAGCGATGCTTATTGGGTTTGCAACAGAGGGGTGAATTAGACCATCAATGCTCTAATGTTTCTCTTCACCGGCGAGGCCAGAATGATGATTGACATTGTATCGATGCAAGGAAGCTTGTGCAGATACTGAATGAACAGCTCGATCGTGACCTTGATCATAACTGCACATCATTTAGGACTTGTGGATCGTATGGTGCACCCTTCAAGATCACCTGTGCTACATATGGCTACACTCTTGTTGGAAAGGGGACAACAGCTGGGCTATGAAATGTTGTCTCACGTGAAGCAGAAATATACCGGGTTCTTTGAAAAGCGCAGTGTTCTGCTGTTCCTGTATTTCTGGGGACGATTGATTTGAAATTGTTCCTTTTCCTTCATGGTGCTGGTGACATCCGTCATATGCTTCTCATGGGTTGGGCAGGAGAAAGTATAGACAATGTCAAAGACAAGGAAGTGCTAAGTCGTGAGATTTCCAGGTCGAAGAAGGAAATCCGCATGCTGGGCGTGGTACATAAAGATCTGCGGCCTGTCAACATGTTATGGAATGACGAGCTGCGCCGGGTCCTGATCATAGACTTTCACCGGTCCGACATAGACAGGCGCCCGATGAAAAGGCAGGTTGGGCCCTTGAAAAGGTCACTGCATCAGGTGGACAGGTCGAAACAACCCTGTATTAACAGTGGCTGGGCTGGGCATAGCTCCATGACAGAGTCAGACGTTCAGAGTAGCGCCTGAATGGTAGAGCAGCGCTGAGTGAGATTTGTGAGACAGGTCTAAATATTCTCTTGTTCATTTCTTGTTTTAAGGCCTCAGGAAAACCTAGTCTGTGCTGTGCACGTGTCTTGTCAAATTGTTCTTTCTTTGCTTTTAGATTGAATTGTCTAAAAATATGACTTTCACAATCGATTTTCCTATCACAGACTTTTAAGTTTTTACATCTACGAATAGGATATCTACATAGCAAACGTGGAAAAATCCGGATGACAATTGCCGCAGGCCATGTGGCCACACCCCTGTCAACTCGCCCGTTCCTCAAATTGGAAACAACTCGGGCATTATTTCACCGTAATTAGGGGTGTAAAGCGCTAGAAAATGGGCCTTCATGACTGTGAACTGTGCTTCGGAGGTGCGTAGAAGATTGGCTTTTGTATGATATGATGTTGGTTCAATTCCGTCATCGAGATATAATTTACTTTGTGAGGGGGCAGGATCTTCGCAGGAGTGAGGCATATTTATGTCCATGATACAAGTGAATTACGAGTCTTGGTAATCTTCTCAATTCATCATCTACATTCCATTCACTGCAAGAAGTTGATAGAAGTTATCAGAATTTGAAGAAGTTTACAGAAATTCTCTTTCTTGCAAATCGCCTCTGTGAGAGTGGGGTTAGTACCTGTGAGTATGAACCAGAAGAGAGCAGATTTTTTTTTTGGCCACGGCTTTGTCTTTCACCTGTCAGTCGCTGGTGATAATCCTTGCTTAGAGTTTCGAGAACCATCGCTGCTGCAGAGAGCTTAACCTTCAAAGTGAAAACTGTTGCTCGATTTCTCATCAACGCCAGCCCCGTGTCTTGAGATCCTTTAGACGGTCATCTTCTTCCCGGGTCCATCGAGATCTCTTTCTGTCCGGCTCTACAGTTCTTCGATCCTCACCTACGCTAACATTCTCGGTCTGGACCATGGTACGCCAGGTGTCCGTTGAAGAATCCCTACGGAGGTCGAGAAGCTTTTGGGCAAAGGCTGATATCAATGTGGAGATGTTCTCTGGGGATAAGAGCCGCGGGTTCAAAGCGTGCTCGAACTGGAAACCGCCGGTTGATGCCACAGGTTGGGAGGATGTTGAACTCACAGAGCGGTCTGTGACGGCCACTGATTCCCCGCTGCGAGGTGCCCGCTCAATCTCTTAATGATAGTCAACAGCTCGCGCACTCTGTGGTCGAGGTCGTGGTCGATGTGCCATTGTAGCAGCTGACCGTGAGGAAAACTTGCGCCGCTTTGATTGCCGCTTCATCAAGTCACTGCTGTCTAAGCTACTCGCGGTGTAATTGTCATTCAAGTTGTCCGTAGGATCACTTGTGCTGGTAGTGTTCTACAACCCTGTGTTGTCATCTGCAGGCGGTGCGGGGCTAAGCAGAATGTGACAGCTCTTTCTCAGAACCCTTCATTTCAATTTTGATCAGATCTTTCGTTGTTGATTCACCGGCACATGCTTTCTGCTTTCGTTCTCTCTGAGTGTTGCCGCGTCTTCCTGATGGCAATGAGAAATGGATGAAACCACTACCGCGACCATAGGCTGCATGAACTCGGCTTTGAATAGACAGTGTGATCCTGAGGAAGCGGTTTCGCGTTGCGCGGTCTTGTGAGCGACAGTCTCACACTTATGTCAGTACCGTTCAGGGGAGCATGTGGAACTTGAACTTCTCGGTGCTGCAGATATATTCTCAGTCCTCATCTCTGCTTCTATCATGATTGAGGCATCTACAAACATAAGTGTGTGAGAAACACAGGCTCACGAGGAAAACGAACGCGGCGCGGACTCACCTGGGCTGCTATGTGACCATTCATGATTTTGTGTTCCGTCCGTCTCCTGGTTCAACTCCATCAAACCGGGGTGCTCCTCCGAAGCTGGTAATGTAATCGATGTTCCGTCACCGAGTTGCTCCGGAACCAAGGCTGGTCGGGGCGTCATAGTGCTCGAAAACGATTCCAGTGCCGCTGACGCGTCTTTCTTCTGCTCTTGGTTTCGGCCCTTTCATGTTTCGTCTTCCGCCCAGCCATCACTACAGGAAATGGTATCGGTGGTTAGGTCTGTGGCCTCACTTTCGACGAAGCCATCCACAATTCCATTTTCATTGAAGACCCTATCAAAATCATTGGGTAGAACAGTCGGTGACTGATTTTGCTGGTAGCTGCTGTGCTTGTGTGACGAGGTGCTGGAAGAGGGATGATTGGACAGAGAATGTGTTTGTGATGGTGCAGGGGGAAACTGGGATGACAGCGATGTAGCCAGCGATGTAGATTGAACACAGAAGAAGTGGTTAGAACGGGCGGGGAGAGAGGGCAATGAGGGCTGATGGTGAAGATGAATGGGTTTGAAAGAAAGCGTTTTAGGCGTGGGGCCTGCAGAGGGGAAATGATGCCAATGGGCTTTGAGGGTCTTGGGTTCCGGGTGAAGGGGGCTGTAGTTGATGAAGTTCATGGCGGCGAGGGTGTGTCGCTCGCATCAAATCAACGGTTTCGTCCCCAATCAACAGGTTTTCAGACTGGTCATGTTTAGCTACACTGTTTTCACGGAGGAGGAATACCATCGCTTTTATAGAAGTCCCTGCACTCGGCAGGGCCACCTAGAACTCCATCATTCAAACAATCGTGCCTATCATCTCGTCTCAATGTACCCAGAGTGTAACGGCCCCTACGTCTCCCATGAAGCGAGCCGAGTAAGAGGAGCAAAGCCCCTTCTGGCTAAACTGCATTTGAAAATCCATTGCAAATGAATACTAACCAGCGTCTCTTCTTCTTTCACACAACAAATCACCAAAATGTAACCCTGATCCATT
>LGRN01000692.1:0-11275 GCA_001883825.1 Emergomyces pasteurianus Ep9510 | reverse complement strand
GTCATAGGCAAAGACCCCGCATATCACGGCTGCTTGAGGGTATTTTTTTTTTTTTTTTTTTTTTTTTTTTTGGGTCAAGACCTGATTATAATCTCGAAAAGCATTTAAATGTCTAAGCCTTGGGATCGCTTGGACGTGTGCTCATTTGTGGGAACAAAATTCCTGCAGGAAAACAGGATAGAAGACCGGCGGCGAGTAGGATCATCCTATGGTGTAATGGAGCTTTAGTCGACTTCCAAATATTCAAAACATTGGCCATTCGCACAACGATAAGTGGGTACATACACTGATTCCATAACAATGAATGAGGACTCATGCCTCATTATTGGGTTTCTGGTGCAATATTAGTTTATGCATTTCCATTTCCCCATCATCTTCTTGCGAGTAAGTAACTTACCCCCAACCACCAGCCATCTCTGCAATTCTACCCACGGTCAGTTGTTCAGTCATCCGTGAAAAGTAAGCTCGCAATTTTGTACTCACCGGTATACGCATCTAGAATAGATGGTTAGATACGCTACTGATACGGCACCTGCAAAAATGCGAAATTTGTTGTCCACCCATACCGCGCGTTCCCGCTCGCTGGCAAGAGAATTGCGATGATAACGGGATACGCGCCAATAGTAGTCCAGAGCGGCTGCTCCAAAGAGAGAGAGTACAGCAACCTGAAGACCAATACCTGCCATGATTATCCGATTTCCATTATCCAGCAGGCTTTTATTTTTCTGCTTGTCGCCGCTGGCTGCCACGCCTCCGCCAATTCCTTGAAGGACAAGGCAACCAATATCACATGGAATAAATATCCACGTGAAAAGATAAGGTTTTATGCGGGACACCTCACGACCCACGGCGAGAGCGACATGTTTTAGAGTCAGATAGACAGCAGCACACAGGAACGTTGGTCCGAGGATGATCGTGATGATTTGTAGGGTAAAGCCCGTTCCCCACGGATTATTGTATATCATGATCCGGCCGGCATATCCTACGAAGTAAATTGGGTGTTAGCGTTGCAGTTTGTATTTTTGAAAAAAAAAAAGAAAAGAAAAAAAAAAACTGCGGTAAAGGGCGAACATACCAACACATTCGAGCACGCATGCTCCTGTGACGGCAAATGTGAATGTCCATGTCTTTTTCCACACACCTACGACGAGAGCGATAACAAAAAAAACCCCGAAACAGCAACAGAAAAAAATGTTTGCACCCAAATTTGGGTAGTACCCAAGTGTGCTGAGTTCAACAGGACATTGAGGAGATATCTCCTTACAAATAGCCCTAGCTATAGCTTTACTGGACATTTCTCCACGAAATGGAAAAGCTATGAGTCTGTCAATTCTGGAAACGATTTCCAGGTTGTGCGAAGTACATCGAGGGGGTTGTAGCCCACGAGTTTGTGTTTAGCAATGGGTTATCCACGCCTTTAAGTACTATTTAAGCCGAAGTGGATAAGTTCGCAACAGATCCAAATCAGCTGGCATAGTTAGTTTTGATCCAGGACACAACAACCACTTCCAAAGCGAGGAAATGCGACGTTTGAAACCCACGGTGCTGGGCCTGGGCTGCGAAATCCTAGCAGAAGTCGTAGTTAGTAGTTAGTACTGATTTATGACGGAGTACGGAGTACGGAGACGTTGGAATTGCGCCATGCTGCGATTGGCTGGATCGCACCACATTCCAGAAATAGCTTAGGCGCCAAGATGACAAACCCTGAGCGAGAGCCGCCCTCGCTAAGGTTGGCTGGAGAACTTGATGCCCGGGAGTATGGGTGAAACTTTGATGATAGTTATCAATACTTCCGGGAGTACTCTATGAGTAAGCGTAATAAAGAAACGCCATTGATTAGACCCGTTGCTGGTCCGAGCTGTCGTTTGCGCCGCCTAGTCCAGGAATCACGTTTACTTTATCGCACTGTCCATATCCCAACAAGCCGTTACAGGCCTGCGGTTTGATCAGGATGGTGCCTGGGAGAAATAGTCGCCGCGGTTGCGGCAATTGTAAAAAACGCCGTATCAAGGTACTTGCAGGCCGAAGCATTCCCACCTTCGATCGAAAAGAACACTCATTAACTAGTTGTCAGTGCGATGAAAGAGCTCCTGAGTGCTACCGGTGCATCCGGAGCGGGTGGAAATGTCCCGGATATCCGCTTAACGTGACGGTTAAGGATCAGACCTCGTACAGCCCACTCCATGATCAGTCCTCAGATGTAGTCCCCCACATACCAAATGAGGTCACCATCAAGCAGTTGAATTTATTCCATGACGTCCAACAAATTCCTAATCATTTAAGTTTCCCAGCCGAACAGCTTGCTGTTCAATTCTTTTTTTCTATTTTCCACAGCCCGGACGATGCGCGTGTTCGGACAGGATACTTGGATTTTTTTCCTTCTGCATTTCTAAATTCAAGCCCAGATTCTATCATCTATCTTTCCACCATTTCTGTTGCGTGCTCCGCAGTAGGTTCTCTATGTGGGTCGCTACGGGAGAAATGGCTTGGAGATATTTACTTTTACAAAGCCATCTCAGCGGTGAGAAAAGCGCTTCAAGATGAAACAAGAAGAGAAAATGACGAAACACTTATCGGCATATTACTGTTAAGGATATATGAGGTATGTGTTTCCCTTCTACTGCCAAATTCGAGAAGCGTTACGGAGACCAAGCCAAAAATGTGATGTCCGCAGAATCATGGCTGGCATTTCTTGTGTACCGACTCATATAAACTCATTTCAGGTACTCCAAGCCGTTAAGCAAGCGAAGCAGGTAGCATCAATACATGCGCGTGGTGCGGCAGCTTTGGTGCGGCTCCGTAGCCAGAAGAATGCTATGAATAGGTTATCTGTCGATTTGACTAACACCGCTCGACTCGAGCTTGTAGGTCGGCCCTTTACTTCGAAGAGGTTATTATCACGTTCTAACAATAAATAGATGGCAATGTCCGTTTGGGGCGGAGAGCCTACGGCAGACGTCATAACTGATAATTTGCTGCTTCCCTCTGACCATCATCCTTTGACTTTGCTTATATCCCTAGCGTCAAGGGCATTGGATTTACAGAACCGATTCAAAAGACTTCTGCCTTCCACCGCTGAAAAGGGTATTATTCTCCGGCTCCTACAACAAGCAATCGCCGTCGACAACGATATTCAGAGCTGGCTTATTTCGCTATCCGAAATATGCTTCCCGGGCATGGCAGGCTCGTTTCCCGATAATGGCGAGCAGATATTTCTAGGTGAAGGCCAAGATGACCTCACAAAAAAGGAGTCCTTTGCCCACATATTGAATCGTTACCGCACTTCGCGACTGATGGCACAATACGTGATTTCAGGCTGCATATCCCAACTTGATCAACCGGAGCTGAACACTCAACTTGAGTTATCAAGAGCCACTATTCAGGATCTTGCCGACGGCATTTGCGCAAAACTTAAACTCTATAAAACAGATGATTGCCAGACTTCCCAGGATTCTTGTGTAGCGCTTGGTTCACCCGAACATGTGCTTCGGTATCGGCTGAGGATGGTGACAGAAACGTGGACTTTATTGCCTTACCTTACTTTTGTTGTTAGTCAGGGTTTTATTCTACGTGAAGGCCAGGCTGAATGGATCCAGAACAAGGTAGATCAGATCTACTCTTTCTATCAGGAATGCGAATCAACCCCAATTACCTGAAGTGGCAAACCTCGAGCACGCACCTGACTAGAGCCCGAAATGGCTCAAGTCATGATTTGGATTCAACTGAACGTACTGAGACCTGCGTAGTTAGGCAAGCTCTTCTGGATTTTTTGCATCGAACCATAGACTACTACTGTCTGTCGGTCAATTCAATTGATGAAAATCAAGTGAAGAACAGCTGCTAATACGATACTCCCCATACTGGAAATTACTTGAGGGGCACATTTCGCCTCTATGGACCAAGGTCAACATCTTGAGCGGACACTTCATTGCATCCAGTCTGTTGGAGGGGCAGGCAACTGTAATGAAGACCGCATTTAGCAGTTGCATATTTCTTTTGAGATAAAATTTTTCTATTTGATCATAACACATTACCACCACACATCCCTCGCGATAAGATATGCCAGCTTCTGAGGATACGTTTTCTCCAACAAGGACCATTATGAAGCAGCTTGCCCAGACGCCGGTTGGAGACCCACAATCATGTCTCCCTTCAACCTCCAAAACCCACATATGTATTTACCTCTGGGCGGTTTAGACCGGGAAAGTACTGCTAGAACTCCTGCTATTACCCGGAAACAACCGTCTTCGACATGTCTTTCGCTTTCTCATCCTCCTCCTCCTTCTTCTTCATCTTCTCATCATGCCCAGGGCGCGAGAAGATGGCACCAAAGAGCGAAAAGATGCTGTTGGTCCGAACCACCATGCAATAGAACAGCGTCATCCCCGTAGCGACAACCTCCTCTCTCACCACATCACTGATGCTACCGGTGGCGTGGGCGCTAGGGATATTCGATCCCATGAAAGTAATGCTAGCAACTTTCTTCATCGCCCAGATATTTGCCGAAAACTTCGCAACGGGCAACTTCTTCTCGTTGAGACAGATGAAATCCCAGGTCTTGAAGCCGACCGTGGTGGCCCAGGTCATGCGTGCAGGCTCAGACACGGCGCCACCGTTGTCGTTGCTGCTGCTGTTGGAGAAGGCATGTGACATATGCATATACTGAGTCTTGAAACGCTTGAGCGCCTTAAGAGCAACGTGCCGGTTGTGAATCTCGCAGTCGGCATCGATGGAGAAGGTGTGCAGACTGCCTGTGGCAAAAACTGTGCCGTCCGCGGCAGACTTGAAAATGAGATGCGGTTTCGTGGCCCTGTAATGAACGATGTAGATGGGCGTTGAGTGTGGGTCGTTTTTGTCAGTGATGAGACATTTGAATCGTTTCCATGAAAAGTCGACTTGGAGAGTAAGATCCTGTGCTTTGTTTTCCGGTTCCGGTTCCGGTTGTTGTTGTTGTTGTTGTTGTTGTTGTTGTTGTTGTTGTTGTTGTTGTTGTTGTTGTTGTTGTTGTTGTTCTTGCAAGGGCTGGGGACTATCAGACGGGATTTCCATATCGGTTTCCAGCAGTGATTCGGGTCTTGAAATGTACCTCTACTGGTTAACTCTTTTGTTTTCAACTCCTCTGTCTTGGGCGGTGGAGCTTGTCAAAATGACCGAGTAAAGCTACGTCTTGTGTGTGAGAGAGGAGAGAGAGAGAGTTTTGGAGAACTTGTTGAAACTCGGAGTGGTTGGTTTTGTAGTTTATCAGTAATAGTATATCAAGAACCAAAACGCATCTGCACAAATTACACTTAAACAGGCCCTCGCCATCAATGACCAGGAGAAGCAAGTGGAACTTTAAGTGAAAGTGATAATTTTTTATGGAGAAATTAAGATTCTTTTATAACCCATTGAACCCAATTTTTTTTTAAAAGGTTTGCCCTACCATACCTGGAATGCCGTTTTTTTATACGCGTATTCAGCTGCAGAATGATGTATTTTGTGCATGCACCCATTAATGGCAAGGCAAGGTTTGCCTTGCAGATCACAGGGCGGTGTTTAATTACGGAGTACGGAGTCCAGCCGGCCTTTTTTAACGCCTTTATCGTCTTATCGCGCCAAGAATAAATTTTGTACCTAACATGTACTGTACCTCGTTGGCGCCTGTAAGCGACAGCGAGAAACAGCATGCTCCGCTGCGAAGAAAACAAAAATGATATATTTAACAAATATGAAATGCGTCTGATTAAATGGATATGGTAATATGTAAAATTAAAAATTGAAAAATTAATTGAAAAAAAAAAAAAAAAAATATTTATCTATTCTCCCTAGCAGGGAATCGAACCCTGGGCTGCTGTGTGAAAGACAGCGATGTTAGCCACTACACCACTAGGGACAGCTAATTGGTTAAAGTGCGCTCAGCAGCTACTAGATAAGTAAGGCTTGTGCCATGCGGAGAAGGCCCTGGGCACTTCGTACTTCGTTCTTCGTATGCTCTGCCAAACTTCAATATCTTAAAAATTGTGAACTAAGTTCCTAGCAATTGGGGAAATTCTTCTTTTAATCTAGTGGTAAAAAGTCCAACTTTATACCGTCAAACTATGGATGTTTGTTTCTATACATAATGTGGTGAAATGGGAACAAAGGCGCTGCTCTTTTACGCCGCAGCTAGCATCTTCGAACGAAAGAGCAAAAGAATACTCTCCACATGAACGATCAAGACTACTCCGTACATTCAAATTATACCCACGGACTTCACCCACTACTCCACCCACTATCTCCTGGATAAGGGGGCCAAGAGTAATAGTTACAGACAAGCTAAATATTAGTACAGGAAGAAAGAGCAGTACATGAACCTATCAATTTTTCTCTGCAATTTTTCATTCTGCTGTAGTATTCTACTCGGCAATACTTTCTCTATATAGTTATTCTTCTCCTCTTAGTTTTCTTACTTTTTCTTTCTTTCTTTCTTCCTTTCTATTTGTCTTGCTCAAAGGATTTGGGTGTTTAGTGATTGATAAAAAGATATAAAGTAAATATCAACAAAATTTTGCTTGAACCCGCCCAACACCATACACTTAAGAAAAAAGGTACATTTACTGTCACTGTAGAGTCATGCTTGTTCGCTCTTGCTCATCCTTGCTTTCATTATTATTGTTATTATTATGATCAAGATCAAGATTTTTTTCTCTCTTCGCCGCTCCTGACTGCTTCATTCTCATTCATCATCGCCAGCACAGGTGCGCAAACAGCAACTCTGATAGTATAAATCTAGCATACCCGTGGGCGCACCATGCAGCATACTATCAACTATATTTGAAAATCAAAGCTTATCGTTTCCTCTTCTGCAACAGCTCCTTCGAGCATTTGACAATTCAGATACTCATTCATTATATTCATCATCAGACTCTCCAGCATTCTCTAGAGTGGGAGGACATTCTGTAGGTTCCCAGGCTCGGGTTATTTTGTTGGCCAGGGTATTCCTATTCTTGTTCGATTGAATAGCGTATCTGGGAGGTGTATTGTATTTTCCCTCTATTCACTTCGAAGAATCACAAATTGTTAGTGCCATGGCCAGTACCGCAGCTCTGAGGCTTCAAGTTGTATATTGTGTGCTCCCAATGCCGAGCTTTACTAGGCTCTCAATATTAGAAGTGAAGGATTTCAGCAAAATTACTTTTGCGGAAGAGACAGGACAGATACGTCTGAATCTTGAGCAGCCCAGGCGCCGTACTCGTCATCGTCTTCATTCATCTGCTTCACAGGTTTCGTCTCGGGATTCCGCACCACCAGCCATTGCGACAACACGCTGCAAAACCCAGTGGAGTTCCAGAAGGTCGACATCCGGAAGTGGAAGACCGACAGAGTCTGTAGTTTCCAAGACAATTTCAAATGATCACCAGTGGAGATGGGCAACTCAGTTGACACATTCCATTGACCTACAACCCCACCAGCACCATCCCTTCTAAGCTTTATATCAGGCATAGCGAAAGGGTCTGTGGATACTTGAAGTAAATTAGGATTGTCAAGTGAGGTAGCCATATAAACATAACAGAACAGCTTGTATTCTTCTCATTGCTTCCGATATGTTTAAGAGCACAGTAAGCCCTGCCCTGGTAGGAATGAGCATTTGGAGTGAGGCAGAAAAGGTTCTTTGAGGTCTCAGTGGTATCTTGAATTGCACTGAGTTGACTTTTTCTTCAGTCCAGAAGAGCTTTAAAGCCTTCCACAGGCCGAAACTTTGTGCTCTTGCCTTTCTCAGCCTGTAAATCTCGCATAGCAAAAGGGAAAATATGGGCGACTTCAATGGGTTCACCAGATTTTGCGATGACACATTGTCTCTGGTCTCGTATACAGCACTGGTATTTTCAGTCAGCATGCAGGAATACTTTCCCATGTGTGGAAGCAAAACACTCTCGAGTTCGCTTTGCAGCTGATCTCTCCTTTGAACCCCATCCCATCGTCGCTTGCGATGGCCTGGTAATTGAGTAGCATGTGATGCAGACGTATCTGCTTGAGCTGGAGTACTAGGTTGAACGGGAGTTGTAGCTGTTGAAGTGGCCCGACTGTCGTAGCACTCTTTACGCAAGGGAGCTAATATTGCGATATGGTAGATATCCTTAGCAAAAACTTACAGTGCCGCACCAGCTTGCTTTCCTTCACCAACTGCTCATAGCCGCCTAGAACTCCCTGCGGAACTCGGCTGGGCTTAACGTCCTCCACGATTGACCGTAGTGAGCCAAGATCTGCCAGGTGTAGACAAGCCCAGAGTTCCCATGAGAATGCTCCGCCTTTCACAAGGTTATTGAGTTCATGGAGAAGAAGTTTCGTGCGCTCTGCCTTCTCCGCCTCATTGCCACCAAAGAACAAGTCCATGCTACGCTGGGAGTCCATAGCTCTGGTAACGAAGACGCAAGGAAAAGCGAGGAGGGAACAGAATTGAGTGATTTTTGTATTAAACAGAATGGCTTGAAAACGCGTAACTGGGGGAGAGGAAGTGGTGTTGCGTTGTGTTGTGTTGTCGTTAAGAATGATGGAGGTCAGAGATATAATAGCCAGGTGTGTGATGCTCCGTGCTCAAGTTCGAGCGGAATCCAACAGGAGTTGGAGACACCTCTTTAGAATGTGGGCAGAAAATTATACTTGCTTTGCCTACCTTGCAAATAGAGTAAGAATTATCAAATCCAGATGACGGAGCAGACAGCCATGCGGTTGTATAAGATTGTTTTTTTATAGTTTACTACCCACAAGTCACAATATCTGACTGTTGGGGCTCGGGATATCCGTATTCAAATCACATCCGCCAAAGGAAAACCAGCCCTTATCACATTGAACAAACTCGAGTACACGAGGCTATGAGCTTGGGTTGAGATACGGAGTACTCCGTACAGTGATGACCTTTGTAATTCAATAAATGGGAGCGTCGCAGCTGTGAACTATGCGTTCCCCTGACGTGTACCCTATTTTTTCTGCCTTGACAATTAGCCAGCAGTCAGCCGAGCACTAGCGTGGTCTAATTTACTCCGTACAGGTCAGGTAAACTGTAACCTGACAAAAATGACAAAATCCTTCGCATGAGCTCATGGGAACTCCCTACAAGGTACGATCATCTTTCGCTCCTGGTGATAAGTGGCTTAATGAGGCTCACACTAAAAGCGCCTAAAACCCATAAATATGCAAAGCTAAACCCATTATGGAATCACGCCCTGTCAACTGTGATGGGTGGAGAGGATGCGCCTAATCGGAGTAGCTGCCTTGCGAGAAACTAAACTTCAATATTACGGACCTACTCCGTACTGAACGGAGTAATTGCTGGCTCCTGGAGCGACAGGGAATGATGAGCCAGCGATAACTTACACAGGGCAAAGATGGGAAATCCGGAGTGCCCTCGCGACTTAACCACTTAATAGACCGAAAATAAAATTAAAAATTAAAAATGAAGAAGAAGAATGTTTAGAACAAAATAAATTCAAAACCAAAAATCCACATCTCCCTAGCAGGGAATCGAACCCTGGGCTGCTGTGTGAAAGACAGCGATGTTAGCCACTACACCACTAGGGATGATACATGTTTAAGCACTGGCCACTTTTGATAGTATAAAGATTTCTTCAAGATAGCCCTAGTTAGCACGCTTATTTCTCACCTAAGCGAGTGCGGTAATAAAAAAAAAGGAAAAGAAAAGAAAAGAATTAAAATAAAAAAAACCTCGGACAAAAGTCAGTACAGTACGGAGAACTGGAGCGGAGTACGGAGACCGGAGTCCATAAATCAATAAAACCAAAACTACCTAACCAAGAGGCGTTAGACGAGGGATTCCGGGATCAATCCCTGCAAGGGCTTCAATTGCACATCGAACTAGCTTTATTGGCACCAACCGGACACCAAAAATAGAATACCATCGCTATCAGGATCAGCGAACGTGAGAGAAAAAAAAAAAAAAAAAAAAAAAAAAGGAAAAGAAAACGGAGGAAGAGGCAGGATGACCGCACCTTGTATTTCGTAATTAAAATTTCCGGGCCATGGCGATCGAGGTGACCTCTCTTCTTTTGCTTCATACTTTTAGAGGCTGATGGCTGAATCAAAACCAGCGCGACCACAACGTAGGGCAGGTTTTGTCGACAGCCCCAAGTTCGTTTAAATTCCCCCTGAGCCAGCCAGAGGATGGGCTTGGAAGGTCTCGGCGGGTCCAAAAAAGCCTTGATTTTTTGTAAAATTGAATCTTTATTTTATCTCTCTTTTTTTTTTAAAAAAAAATTCCGCTCTCTACATTATTAATGCATCCCTCAGGACCCCAGGAGACTACCACACACACCCACGCCCAAACACCCTTACTTAGAACATGTTAGTGGAATCCTTAGGGAAAGTTCATGTGGATTCTTTCTTCTCGGCTGTCCGGGTACCTTGAATTAGACATTCAGCCTCATGCAGGACACAGGAGTAGCATGCAAGGGTAATGAAATCGAGGGGTAGCGTTGTAGTCCAGATCAGCTCCTTTTCGTTTTCTTTTTATTCCCTGGCTATTGGGATAAAATGGTCCAGAGCCAGGATTCTGTTTCTGCTGTACATATATCTCTCTATTTGTCTTCTAACAACGCACGATAACTCCATAGGAAAAGTTTTGAAGGGGGAAATTAAAACCATAGATTTCTCTGCCCTACCTCAGGCCTGTTTGTACGGTGCAGATTTGTGATGTGAAGCATGCCAACTGCCTTTTCGAGCGCCAAAGATGCTGGCAGGAACAGTTCAACTAATTTTCAAGTTAAAGTTAGTTCTAATTCATTTTTGCAGCCTACTGCGTATTTAGCCTTGGAAAATTCCTCTTTACGCCTGTTGTTAGTTACTCCTTAATTACTACTACAGCTAGTTATTTAAACATTTAAACGACAAAGCTCCAACCCCGAGGCACCTCCCTTTTTACGCCCCCGTATTTCCGAACAACGCCCATACATCTTCTGTGCTACAATGCGCATTGGTAACTCCAACGAATAATTGGAATAACAATATTAATATATAATTCTGCGAAGGTGTGAAAGCCATCCATCTGGCATCCATACGATTCCCTCACGTTTGACAAACCTGCGCGGAAAAACACTTCCCGATTACATCGAAAATATTTATCATTTCCTCTCCCCAGTTATCATCACCATTATCAACAACAACAACAACAACAACAACAACAACAACAACAACAACAACAACAACAACAACAACTACTACTACTACTACTACTACTACTACTACTACTACTACTACTACTACTACTACTACTACTACTACTACTACTACTACTACTACTACT
>LGRN01000691.1:0-11295 GCA_001883825.1 Emergomyces pasteurianus Ep9510 | reverse complement strand
CGGACTAAGAAAATAAACGGTACAGGAGGAACCTAAGCCCGGAGATCACGTGTCTGGTAGGTATGGTAGGTTCGATAGACAGACGAACTACCAGAACTACCAAACCTATCAGTAGTTCAGGTAGTGCCAGTAGTTCCTGGAACTACCAGGACTACCAGAACTACCAAGGGATTCCATCATGTATATAAAGACGCTCATTTATTCTTAGAATCATAGAAGCTTATCTTCTTGATCACGATCAATTCTTATTCTCATTCTACTTTCTATTACATCTGTCACTCTACTTCTCTACTCTTCACAATCAATTGCATATTAATTCTCTTCATTCTCTACATAATCTTAGTCTTGATTACTTAGTATATTCTGCTATACTACACACACAGTACGATTGTACATCAGACTATACTTCACTCTGTATCTACCTTAACGTCGAAGCTATTCTTACTCTTCACATTGAGCAAGTCTAGATAGTGGCATTCATGGCTTTCTTTAGTCATCAAGCAGTATAAGGCACGACAACTGAATTAATTCTTAATCAATTGCCCGTGAACGCTTGCTATTAAAAGGCTCTGTGGTTAACATTGATCGTCTCTAATCCAAGAATACAGAGAACCCTAGCTCGAAGAAATATACACTATTAATCAAGAAAACCGTACGTGAACAACGTTTGTTACCACGTATAATCAATTGCAGGTAAGATACCTTTTAAAGAAAAGTCAAGAAAAGTTAAAGAGAAAAAGAAGCTATGACATTAAGAGCAGAATCAGTGACTGAAGACTCTAAGCCTGATATTCAAGTTATTCTGAAAGTTAATAAAAATCTAGTGACAAGATGCAAGCAGCTTGAGAAACACAATGCAAGATCATTAAAAATAAACTTATCTATCTCATTCTTTAAAAAACAAGAAAAAATAAGAGCATTTCTAACACAAATGAATGTCTATCTTATGATCAACTTAGACAAGTTACAAGAAGAACATAACAAAGTTTTAACAGCATTAATTTTTCTGATCAGAACAGTCTTTGATTGATTTAAACTCAGAGTAAGATTATGGTTTTATAATTCAGCAGACAATCAAAATGATAAAATAAACATAATATTTAAAAACTATAATACTTTTGTTCAGAAGATTAAAATGATCTTTAAGAAAATAAATGAAAAGCAGACAGCAGTGTAAAAAGTTTATAATCTATAATAAACAGAATCAGTGACTAGCTATGCATCTGCTTTTCAGTAGATTATCTTATACTTAGACTGAGATGACAAGACTTTGACAGCAAGCTACTATCAAGAGTTAAAAAATGAGATTAAAGACAAAATTGTACAATTAAAAAGAAGATTAATAACACTGTCTAAGATGATGAGAGTAGCAGTCAGAATTGACAATCAGCTTTATAAACAGCAATTTAAGAAAAAGAAACAGTATAATGAACAAGTTAAGAGATTTAAAAAGAAGAACAACATTTATGAACCATGATCTATGAAACTTGACACTACTGTTTAAGAAGACAAGAAGTAAAGATGTTGCAAGAAAAATTTGTGTTTTAATTATAAAAAATCAGATTATCAAGTGAAGAAATGCTTATAGAAAAAGTCATGATATAGTCAGAAGCTGAGAGTAAATTGAAAAGAATATTAAAAAATCAAGCATTTAAGAACTACAATGCAGTTAAATGATGATGAAGAGAAATAAGAAATTGTTACAGAAGAAGAAAACAGATTCTTTAACATTTATTAAAAGCTAGAATTAAGTATTTAAATATAAAATAATTTTATTTAACATCTACAAAATTAAGAGCAGCACGCTACATGAGAAGATAAACAGCAATATATAAAACAAATATAAAAAGAATAAGAAATGTACAGCAAGACAGCGCAGCAGATACATAACAGATTTTAAATAAATCATAAACAGAAAACATAAGAACTATGTAAGAACATTCATTAACAGATAAGAACAGAGAACAAGACATTCAAACTACTTTACTTAAAGTGTAAATATCATGCTAAGAAAATGAATGAGAATATAAGAAAGAAGAATGATTTATAACACTGAGAATATAAAATGTTTAGATGTAACTGTAAATATCATTTGTAACAGCAATAGAACAACATTGAATGACAATGAATCAATTTTAATCACTCATATCATAGAATCTTTTACAACTGCAAAATAGAAGAATGCTAAGTGTGTTTAAACAACATTAACAAAGAAGAAGTACTTGACTTATAAAATATAAGAGATATAATGCATTCAGAGCATGATAAGATACATTGAGCTTTTTACACAAGTACAGATTGTTCAACTCATATAAACAGAAAAAAAGAATTTGAGTATGCACCATAAAAAAGACAACATCTACAAGTCACACAAGTCTATAACAATGATATCAATGACTCTATATCAAACAGTGATGATAATAAAGACATTATATTAGAATTTAAGAAAGAAGAGAAGATTGTAGACAGACAGTCTCTTATCTTTACATTAAGAAGATAAATAAAAATGCTACAAGTCACAGTGAAGAATCTTGAGCAGTGAGACTACAACAAACTGCAGACAGTAAAATTAAAAATAAACAATTTTAAATGTACAGAAACATCATGATTGCTATACTGAAATCATCTTTACAAGATACACAATGACAAGAAGATAAAGAAGAAATACTCACTTAAAGCACTGTGAATAAGATCATCAGAACCGTCGTCGTTTAAATCTATCTTTATACTAGAAAAACTACAAGAGAATTCAAGATTAGACACTAATCATAGAGATCATAAGAATATCATTTAAATATTCTGCATGAATTTAAGCTGCACAAAAGCACAACATGTTTATTAATAAAAATAAACAAAGTAAAGATCAATGAAGCTCACTGAGACATCTAAAGAAGAAAAAATGCATTGACACATCAACGATGACAAAACACTAAGAATATACTACAACAAACAATGTAAACCAGCAGAACAAGACATATAAAGATACATCATCAAAGAAATTTAATAAAAAAAGAAAACATTAAACTGATAAAAGAATGTTAAAGATGTAAAAACTCTATGCAAAACATTGAACATCAAGATCTTAAAACTTATAAAAATTATAACAGAATTAAAAAATGACTATGCTATTCAGAAATAGAGCCTTGAAATAGCAAAAGAGATTAGAAGTTAGTCACTATGAAAGAAGCATTACATCTATGAATTTAAATAAAACTGACAGAGCAAGACATGCGTGCACTACTAGATTTAAAAGCAACTAGATTGTTTCTAAACAAGAGATTTGCAAAAAAAAACAAAATTCTGACAAGACTTAAACAGAATGATTACTGTTTACAGAGACTCAGACAAGTTAATCTAAAGAAAGTCAACAGAGAAACATATTTAATACAAATAAAAATAAAAGACTATAAAAAAGAGATTATATTTAATCTTACACAGATCAGAGAATACAACATGATACTCAGATATCTATGATTACAGAAACACAACTTAGAAATAAATTAACAGAAGAAATAATTAAGACTAACAAAATGTAGATGTTTCTTAAGATCAACAATTCTAAAGCTTAGCAATTACAGTAAAGAAAAAGTTAAAAACAAAGCTATAAACAAAAAGATTTAAGCAATAAAGAAAGCTAAAAAAGATTAAAATCAAAGAACAATGACATCAGCTATACTTACTAAAACAATTAAGATACTGAAAGAGTATATAAAGTTTAAGAAAATATTTTAAAAAAAGAAAATATTGCAGAGTTTATCAGAACATAGAGAATGAGATCATGAAATACTCATACAAAAGAAAGAAAAACCTACTTACTTCATTATATATTAAATGACAGAAAAGAAACTGTCAGAACTATAAAAGTACATAGACAAAAATAAAGTAAAGAGCTTTATTAGACCATTCACATCATCAGCAGAATATTTAGTAATATTTATCTTAAAAAAAAATAAGAGTTTATAATTGTACATGAACTATCAGCAGCTGAACAGCATTACAATAAAGAATTAATATTCACTATCACTTATTAAGAAAATACAGAATAAGTTTCAAGAAATAATCTGATTTACAGTGTTAAACTTTAGAGAGGCTTATAATCTGATATAAATAAAAGAAGAAGAGAAATGAAAAATCGCTTTTAAAACAAGGTTCAGACTTTATAAGTACTTAATAATGTCATTTAAGCTAATCAATGTACTTGTGACTTTTTAAGCCATGATCAATCAAGTGCTGTATGAATATTTAGACATATTTATGGTCACATACTTAAATGACGTGTTGATCTACACGACCGACAGTCAGAAGAATCATGTAAAAAAAGTTAAAAAAGTTCTGATAAAACTGAAGAGAAATCATTTGCTTTTAAAATCAGAAAAATGTAAGTTTTTTAAGAAAGAGATTAAATTTCTAGAACATGTCATCTTCACTGAAGAAATATAAATAAATTCTAACAAAATACAGACAGTGATAGACTGATCTACATCAAAGAATGTTACAAAAGTACAGTCATTTTATAAACTGATTAACTATTATCAAACATACATTCAAGAATTTTCAGAAATCATATAAAAGCTAACAAAGTTATTTTAAAAAAACACATCATTTAAATAAAGAGAGAGATAACAAGAAGCATTTGACAAGATAAAGAAAGTATTTTAATAAGAAGAGATGAGAAGACATTTTAATTCAGAAAAGCTGAGCATTGTTAACACTGATGTCTTAGACTGTACTATTAACACAAGATTGTAACAGCTAGATGAGTAAGAAAAACCAAGACTTATAACCTGCTTTACAAGAACCATGTCATCAACAGAACAGAACTACAATGTTTATAACAAGAAATTATTAATAATAGTAATCACATTGAAAAAATGAAGAGTATATTTGAAAGAAGTTAAATATCAGATTACAATACTATCAGATCACCACAATCTTCAGTACTTTATAACTACAAAAGAATTAACAAGACAATAAACTAAATGATCAAAAACCTTAACAGTATACAACTTTAAAATTCAACATTGTAAGAGAAAAGAAAACATCTGAACAGACACTCTAAGTCAAAGACCTGATCTAATAAACAAGAAGACACAAAAGTAAATTCTTTTTAAAAAGAAGAAGAAACAGATGATCTTTAATCCTCAGACAATTTAAGTCATGTATGCAAGAACCAAAGCATTGATTATATTAAAAAAGATCAGAGAAGCTTTGAAAATAAAAGAATGAATAAAAGAAACACAATAAAAAATTAATAAGATCTTCATGCACAAGCAACAAATATATGTGTCAGAAATCATTTAATAAGAAGTGTTAAGAGAGAAACATGATTCAATCACCTCAGAGCACTTTAAGATAAAAAAGACAGTTAAATAAATATTGAAAAAGTACTACTAACCAGACATGTAAACAATCATTAAAGAGTACATTTAAAACTGTAAAACTTATAAAAGAGTCAAAGCAGAGCAACACGCACCATATAAACAATTACAACTAATTTCATCATCTTAGAAACCTTGAGAATTAATAACAATGAACTTTATAGTGAAACTACTCAAGTCTAAAGAGCTACACAAAAAGAAATCATATGACTCTATACTTACGATTACAGATTGACTCACAAAATACACTTATTTTCTTTTATATCAAGAAGTCACTATGACACCAGAGACAGCACACATTATACTCAGAAATGTATTCACTAATTTTAAAATATTAAAGAAGATTGTCACTGATCAAGACAGAAGATTTATCTTTAAGTTTTAACAAACATTATCAACAAAGATAAGAATTAAAAACAAGCTTTCTACAGTCTATCATTTATAAATGAATGAACAATTAAAAAGAATGAATCAAACTGTGAAACAATATTTACATTGTTATGTCAATTACAAACAAAACAATTAGACAGAACTTTTACTCTATTAAACGATGTGACGGCAGGCGGGCGGCCGAAAGAACCTGGTCCGACGGCCGTTTTGCGCTGTTCACTCGCCAGGCCGTGCCGTCACGCACTCTTTGTTTAACATACACGCATTTAATCAGAGCGATGACCATGCTGCAACCGCCGCGAGACGCTACTCTACCAGCTCATTCTTATTTCATCTTAACCTCTTTTCTTACACGAAGTCAGAAGCCACGCTTTTTTCGTGCCGAGCAACTCAAAATAGATCTCTTTTCCTCTGTCAGTCATCATCTTTTCTTCAGAAGAGAGAGACGGTCTTCTACTCTTCTCATTTCACTCTAGATGCGTCCATGAGCCTCATCAGTTAAATTCTTTCAGTTCGTCGTCGTTTTCATTTCACACTATCATTCTTTCTATCATTCTTTCTCTGTTCTGTGTTCTATTCTTGCTCATTTACACTTCAACCTCTCAGTGTTGTTGACGAAGCTTGTTCTTGCCTGACTTTCACCATGTCTGATTCTCATGAGGCTGACGCTTAAGGGTTCTCTAACAATAAGTTGAACTACGCTGAAGATGTGTTTTCAGACCACAGCAACAACAATATTGATGAAATTAAGAATATCAACAATAATGACAGCAAGAACAGCAATGACAGTGATAAAGAGATTTTAAAAGATGACAAGCTTTCTTCTTCTAAACATTATAAGACTGAGAAGACTACTTTTAATGTCAAACGACTCTGACAGCGCCGCTTGAAGAAAATCACAGTTAATAACATAAATAGAGTCTGAGACCACTGACACTGGTGAGTGTGATCTCAAGTGTGGCTCAAATCAACCCGCTAACCGCGGAGGCTCTTAGATACTGTAAATACATGAGAAGAGATGTGCTTAATACTCACTGAACTCTCTTGATCTAATTTTTTAAAGAGTTTCTCAGCTGAGCCTGCGACCAGTGTCACAGCAAAGAGAGAAGAAGACAATTAAGAATTTAAGTTATCAGCTCTCTGAAAATCTTTTAAAAGCAATTCTTTCAGATCTATAAACAAAACACAAGTGACAGCATTGATTCTCTGATCATGATACAAGCACAGAATGTAATGTGACTTTTACTCTGATATCTGATCCTCTTGTTTTTTTAACATCTTCATCTAAAACTATTGCGACAGGTGATCAAGCTCATTGTTAATGAGAAGAAGCTCAGCCGTGAGAAGAGGTTAAGAGAGCCTATGTACGTTGACGACCTGGCAAAGTACCTTCGAGTGCTTCTGATCATGAACGAGATGAAGTTTTTAATTGACTGACTGCACGTTGAGCTGATTCTCTTTTATCAGATTACAGACATCACAAGCAATCAGCTAGATGCCTTGACTCAGCTTCAGTATCAGAATCTAAAGCTCATACTGATCTAGAACTCTCACTTCAATGCATCCTGTCTATGCGTCGAGCTGATCGCTCACTTTATCAAGACCTTTCTAGACATGAAGAACATGTAAGTTCTTTCTCATGCTTCATGGCCTTGTTTCTTTACAAGCCGACTAATCTCTCCGTTCAGAAACATTTTTTGACTTCTAAAGATCATCTATGACTCAACTCTGATGCTCAGTCTTCATGTCTTTCTTTTAAAAATACTGTTTTACATTCAAACATTTAAGTCATCGAGCATCAGACGTCTTAAGAATCTCTACAGTCTGAGTGTTTTGAATGAACTCAATCAGCAGAAACTGTTGCTGCAGAATAATCTGACAAATCTGTTTATCTTCTACTTCACTGTCTGTAAAGAAGATGATGTTTAAATTGTACATGAGATCTGATTGATCACAGTGTCAATGCAGGCTTGAATGAAAAAGAGCAGCAAGATCACAGGCTTTCAGCAGATTATAAAGTTATATGTTCTCTGTAATACAGCAACAAAGAGTTTTAACAAGAGCTGTAAGTACTCATTTATCTTTTTCTTCTTTTCTCTCTTTAAGAGAGAGCATATCTGTTGATGATAATGTTATTGAACAGCAAACATAAGTAATTCTCTTTAAAATTTAATGCTTCAGCACGTCAGCATTGATACATTTCTTAAACACTATCTAAATTAAAACATCATCACTGATGTTCTCAGCATCTATTATGGTCTCAAGCTGCAGAAGATACTGATGAGAATGATGTGCTTAATAAGCTAATTCATTAACTCTTGTTAATCATAAAAGCTGACGCTGAAGCAGTCAAGATCAATAAATCATCAGTCATACATTCTGAAGATCACTTAAAGAGTCGCACACCTGAAGAAGTGTCGTGACTCTACCGCAAGCTGACTTCAGAGCTAGATGAGACAGAGATATCAGCGAAAGACTGAGAAAGATTAACAATAGAAAGAGAAATACAGACTTCAGATTGAGAAGCATAAGAGACGAGATGAGAGATATTACATGATCATTCACTGACTTTACAATAAGAAGCAACGCGCAAGGATTGAGCTTAAATATAAAATTCTAGAGCAATATCAACAGAAACAATCTGTGATCAACAGCGAGCGACAACTCTTTAAAAAGATTATTAATAAAAATATAAAAAGTAAACTGAAGTGATCTGAGTACATGACGCCTGAACAGATGATCATGATTAACACAGTTTTAACACTGCTGTCAAAGATCTTGAAGAAGAAACTGCAATGATGAATTACTGTTATTTACACTGTCAGTGCATACTGCAGTGCTGAAGAAGAGTCTCTCTACTGTCAATATAGTCATGACTTCAGTCTTAAATCAACCACCGTGAAATCAACAGCTGTCAAGGCGGAAGTGATGACTCAGTCATCATTTAACATGCTTCTTGAGTCAGTCATTTAAGTAGTTTAAATGAAATGATGACTTAAAATATGCTTTCTCTGTTTATAAAACATAAATCTCTTGCTTGCAGATCAAGTCTATTCATTTCATGAATCAGAGAATCTGACTAAACATTTTCAGAGACGGCATTTAAAGAAGTTTTAATTAATGAACTGTAATATCTGCAACATGAGGTTAAAAATCTTAAAAAATCTTCTACTTCATACAGAAACTGTGTATAAAATCATTATACATTCACTCAAGTACAGAATGCTTACACAATTCAGTGAACTCAGTGTCTTAAGTAACTGCCTGCCACTGAACTCTTAATCATCTTGATTTTCAGCTGGCCATCAGAGTGAGAAGGCTAATCATCAAGATAGAAGTTTCATGTGCGCTTGAAAACCCTCGCTCGTCTTACAGATCATTTATAATATCTCATGTTCTTATCTGCCTTTTCGTTTTCCTTGTGTATTTGATTAAGAATAAAATACCCGCTGGTCGGCATTTGCTCTATTTGAATATAATTGTTTTAAATTAATAGATATGTTTTACAGTGTTAAGTCTAGTTAGAGTGATGTTTTTATTTAATAATTTTAATTTTGCTTGCTCTGCTCTTTACTATTACAATATAAAAGCAGTGTAAAATGTTAATGTGTGTCAGTCAAAAAGTGCGCCTGTTATATTTTATGTCATTTTTCAATATTCTTTTTTGTTCATTTTTGTGTTCTTTGTATCTCTAGAGTCAAGAGAAACTTTTATTTTTGATTCAAAGACAAGTTCTGAAATACAAAACTTTAGCATTGATAAATGATATTATGAGTCAATGCATCATTCTAAAACCAGAAAGCGATTATCAATCAATACTAACTTATTGCTTTCTAATAAATGTTAATAGTTCGTAAGAATAGAGCAAGTCATGACTCAGCTATGTCATTTCAGAGAATAGAAAATAATTTATCTCAAGAATAAAGCATGATGTATATTAGCTTTAAATATCTATCGTCTGCATAGCTGCGGAAAGCGACTGAACTGAATGTTAAATTAAATAAAAGAAAAAGAAGAAGAAGAGTAGAGCTCACAGAAGAGCAGTGCTCACAAGAGAGAAGCGTCTATTCAAAACACTTAAGAAAACCTAGATCAATAAACATCTTGATTGTTTAAAGAGCTAGTCATTCTTGTTGATGCTCTCTCACATTGTGGGTTACTATTCAGTATCGATTAACAACTATCAGATGGCTAATTTAATCGTGAAGGGCATTCTGAGTGAGGGCGTCGTACCAGCCGAGTTTGAGAACATCAAGATCACAGAGAAAATTGAGAAATTTAAAGAGGAAAACCAACAAGCGCCACACACACTCTCATCATCAATCACCAGTTTGATTGATCTTTCATATGAAAGTGAATTCGACGAAACTCGGTTTAAATCAAGAAAAAGACATTGAAACACCATGCTCAAGCTTCTCTACATTCAAGTATTTTTATAAAACATAGAGAACTGATGTCTAAAGAGAAGAAGGTTCATCTATAATCATTGTCTATAGCACCATTTGAGAGCGATTATAGACTCTAGTCTTTTAATGATGAAGACTTGCATGCTTGGACCACGATTTGTAATTCAAAATCATGACTCACATCATGACTCGCTATGATAAGTCTTGTCTTAAGATCTCTTAAAAATGGCTCGTAACAAAAGCAGCAGTGCAACAGAAATGTCTTAAGATAAAAGTGACTGCTGATAATAAAACAGTATTGTAATAGAAGTGCTTCAGAACAAAAACTGTCTTGTAAAAGCAGTTACTAGATGCTTTATTATAAAAAAGTACTGTCTTTAAAATACATATTTTCTGTTGTTTTAAAACTTTAGACTATGTACTCTTGTAACACCTCAAGATATGTAGATGCAGCTACACACTGAAATCAGTGAGAATTACAGCCTGAATTAAAGAACAAGTTATTTAAAAGATCTGAAAGAGAGTATTAAAAATAAAAGAAGTAGAGAGAGCAATCAAGGCTCTAGAATTCTAAGATGAGTAATACCTGAAACTAAGAATTTAAATGATTAACAAAGAGATAGAGATTGTTGCTTGTTTTTACTGATTTATATTACTTGTCATTCAGTGTCATTCAGTCAATGCAGTTGTTTCTTAACTATCAATAACTATGTTTTGAAACACCTTGATCACGATCATATCTTTGAAGTACAGAAACGTACCTGCAGTGGGTTGATTGATCTGTCTCTTAGAACAGTATTGATATAGCATCGCATTCTTTGAGACCAGAAGAGCGTCAAGGCGTGACTTCAAGATAGTTGATTGATGTTCTTCATGGAGCTAACGGTCCCTGCTAGAAAGGCTATCAGAGATCAAGAGACTTGAAGAAACTGCTTACCTAGGGAGGCCACTGGCCTGAGCGAAACCGCTGGCCTGGGCGAAACCGCTGGCCTGGGCGTAACCGTTGGCCTGGGCGAAATCGCTGGCCTGGGCAGAACGGCTGGCCTGGGAGAGACCGCTGGCTTGGGCGGAACGGCTGGCTTGGGCGGAACGGCTGGCCTGGGAGAAACCGCTGGCTTGGG
>LGRN01000690.1:0-11307 GCA_001883825.1 Emergomyces pasteurianus Ep9510 | reverse complement strand
AAAAAAAAAAAAAAAAAAAAAAAAAAAAAAAAAAAAAAAAGCCTCTACCGGATATCAGATAAACTCTAACAGATACCGAAGATTAAAGAAAAAGCCAGGGGAAATAGAAGAAAGGGAGAAAGAGAGCACGTGGTTGCCCGTGTTTTTCCCCTTCAAACACTGTTTGCATCACTCTATTCCGTCTAGTATCTCGTGATCCTGTCCTCGGGATCCAACGGTAGTTGGACTTGTTTTGGGTGAGGCAGCATAACCTTTTCCAATTCTAGAAACGCGTTCATTTGCATGGGGAGACGGAGCCTTGGGAGTGTCAGTGATCCTGCCATGGTTTGTCGAATCTTCGTCTGCATAAAGTAAAATGCCTGAAAGCATCGGTTTCACTTTGGAATGCTGAACAACTTCATCTTCAACGGTGGCCAGGGCGTTGGGTGGCTGTTGTCGCTCATTTTGGGTAGACTTGTTGGGTGAGTGTATGGGAGTTGTCTGTCGGGGCTCCTTCTCAGCATCGCGTACTGATTCCTTGTTATCCTGGGTGGTGGTGGGAGTAAAGTCGGTTTGAGGGTTCTGTTTGTGCCCAGCTGGATCATCCGAAGCAGGAGGCTTACGCTGCGGTACATCCTCAGGTAGTTCATCCACCAACAGTATTTTCAACGGCTGTGCGTCGACCAGCTTCTGCCCTTCCTCGGTTTTATTCCGCTGCGATCTTTCCTCCTCATCGTGAAGTTTGAGAAGAAAGTCCCGCAGTCGCCGCCGAAGAACCCGGGATTTCATTGGGGGCCAATCATCATATTCACGCATTTCCTTTCTCACCAATTTGCTAATGAACACGTCTGGATCCCGCATAAATTTTTCAATATATGCTAGGAGATATAGGCCACAATCCGAAAAATTAGGTTGATGGGGTATCTGTTGAGCAACCATACCCACAATGTCTTTTGAATCGATTGTAAGCGATCGCTTAGCTTTTCCTTCCTCCTCAAGATACAGTCGGAGGGCTCTTATCGTGGCGGATCGCGAACAGCCCAATGAATCGAACGTGATGATGAAGGGTTGTTTTGGATCATATTGTAGCTTCCGGGGCAATTTCCTCAGTAGGGTCCCAGAATTTCTCGGCTTCCCTGATCGCAGCAGTTTTAGCTGATCCGATCGTGGTGAGATATCTGCCGCTTCCTCTGTTTGAACGATAGAAACTGGTGGCCCATTCTCGCCTTCTTCCGGCCATTCATTCTTGTCTGGAGATTCAGGTTCTTTCGACAGACTTGTGTCGTTCTGTTCGGCATCTGTCTCGGGACAATTATCCGATAAGGACATTGAAACGAATACTTGTTGGAGGAGTTGTTCTTTACCTTGCCCTGGGGTTTGTGTAACGCTGCAGCCATCCCCTCCAGCTTGCAGTACGCTTTTACCACCTTGCTCTCTATCCCTATCCCCTAAACTAGCGGTTCCCAGTCTGTGGGGTGAATCATCGGCCAAGTGGTCACTCTCAAGTTTCGCATGCTCAGCGTCGGATTGTGTGCCGCACAAGGCAGGGAGGTTACATATTATGGCCATGTACCAATGTGCGTTTTCGTTAATTGGGACGACAATATAATCGTAACTGAAAATATCCACACTCCTTGTCCACTTCTCCACCACTTGGTAATTGATAGCCCTCCGACCCTTAGGCGTGTTTGTCAGGCTTGCGAAGAAGAATGAGTTGAAAAAGTAAACGCGAGCAGCCAGATCCGGCCTGTTCCGCTCCATGTGGTGCTCGAGGAACCGTAGATAAAACCCTATGAGATTGTCGTTTAAGTATTCACCGTCTCCCAAACGCTCCAAATCGTAGAATTCGACTTCGGCTTTCTTTTTACCCTGAGGTGGGTATACAAGCGGCCTGAACGGAGTATTAGCAGTATCTTGGCCAACTTAAAGATCCTATGCACTTACTTTAACCATTTACAAGTATCTCGCAAAGGCGATGGTGACGGTTCATGATCACTATCGATTATCCGGTTAGGAACGGAATCCAAAACTGAAAATATGAAAAGAACACACCTATCAATGGTAGTAGGCTGCCGTTGCTTCTGCGAGCGAGTCACACGCGAGCTCACGGGAGGATTGTATGTTTTTATAGCAATACTTTTAGGCGTATCCGCATCCGGGTGACTATGGCTGAGAGGCGATGAAACGGGTCGACCGTTCATGCTATGTTCATGCAAATTGAGTGTATTGTCCGAGGGATTTTTTGTTATCGTCCCGTCACTATCACGTAAGCTCTCACTGAGCTTCTGCCGTTTAGGGAGTGTTGAGGGCTCGATGGGGATCCCCATTTGATCATCCTGAGGACTTTCCCGTTTTAGGCCACTTAGTTGGCCGTTTCCTCGTCTCTCTTTAAGAATCCGTTTGAACATATTTTCCATCCACTTACTAAATCCACGATCAGATTTGGAATTCTAACATTCAAAATACTGGTGGGTTTAACGTACCTCCCTCTATCCTTGAATTTCACCTCGCTGTTCAAATCTCCCATCAAACTGCAGTATTCAACCGCTTCCTGCTCGGACAGAAATTGTATGTGTATATCGCCCATCGAACCTGATGTCAAGGGGAACTTCACTGCAACTCTTGGTCCGCCATGCCAAATACTGTTGATTTTTTGACAAGAGAATTCTGTGCACATCCAGGGGCCATCATCGCTTCTCACAAAGAAAGTGCCGCTTTTAATATTCACAATCAGGTCGGCCCGTTCCTCAACAGTCAGCGATTTGTTGTCGAATATAGTTACGCAAAATAAACGCTGATGTTTAGATGAGTTTCTGTGCATCTGATCTGTACGTCTGCGGCCGCTCTTCACGATGGAGAAGTTTGTCGGGCTAATATCACCGGGTGTTTTACCCAAGCGGTCTTTTACACCGGCTTTCCAAGCCTCGGGAACGGTTTTTTCTCCTTGAAGTTCATCTGGGCTATCACGAATATGTGAATCACGACGCTGGCCGTCCGTCTGGACAAAGGAACCGGCAAGGCTATCTGCGGGTCTGTTAGTCGCTGCCCCTATCGGACCCGCTCTTTCCAAATTACGAATCGGTGAGACCTCAATCCTCACGGTTTGTTCAGGACGGCGAGATAAACACGAATCACCCAGTCGGTTGAGGCTCTTATGAGTTTTTTTTCCAAGCCGTTGTGCTTTGGCTTCCATCGTGAAAATTTCATCGTCGGTCAAATCTAGAGTATGCGGCTTTTTGCCCTTAAAATCCTGCATCCTACTTTCAACGTCCCAGAACTCATGTGTGGTAGATTCCTTTTGACTAGCAGACCCGCGATGAGTAAGAGGGAAATCCTGGCTCAAGTGTGGCAGGGTGAAGGTATTAGGCGTAGAAGATGAGGGCGATTCCACGTGATTGATAGAATCATTGTCATTCAACTGAATACCCTCCGTAGAAGCCTCACTGTCGTCGGTCCTTCGTCTTTTGCGCGACTGGCTTCCTTGTTCCTCATGAAGAGCTCCTGCACCGTCTTGGACGCGTGAAACCGGCCGAATAAGTTTATCGCGATGCCTCCTGGCAAAAGAATGAATTTGATTTCGGCCAGAGCTGTAGAGAAGGGTATTCCGAGGGGTGAAATTCGAGAAAGACTTTGTAGTATAAAACAACTCTGTTAGTAAGTGGTGGAACTCTGGGTTACAGCAATATTGAAGACACTACCTTCAAATCCCTACCAGATCCTTTTCTCGGCAGAGTTCCTGGGGTTATACGAACGGCGTTTGGATCCTTCCTGTTAAATCCACCTCAAAATCAGCTTCCGAATTCCAAGGATATAAAATGGTGACTTATCACGGACTTGGAGCCTCCAAATAACCTCCTTTCCTCTTGTAAGTCTTCTTCACTATGTGGCGTAGCTTTACTGTAATAGTATCAGGGTCAGCACCAGCCAAATTGCACCATAGCTTGCGAAGAATCCAAATTATAAACATACACGCCACCTTTCTTTGACGAGAATCCCCGGTTGGGATCATCCCGGTGAGAACAGGAGGCAGGCTGGATTTCGGAAGTACCCTACATATTCCAGCCAAAGATAAAATCAGCATCAGTAATTACACAGGTGGGCTAGAATAAGTTGCTAAAAAACAATGAGATAAAATTTCTATGCGAAGCCATGTTTGTCGTACCTTGCCCAGCTGTGAGAAACGAAATGCATTGCTCATCTGCACATTTGGAGGAGACAGTTGATCACTCACGCCGAACATCGGGACCGGGGCAGTTATATCTTCGACACCATGAGCTACCGGTCGTCGCGGTCGCCCTCGTTCTCGCCCTCGCCTTGAAAGCTCTGGGGATCGTGCTCCCTGCGCCGTGTTCGGGGCGGGGTTTTCTGGCCAGACGAGGTGGGATAGCTTAGATAGCCACTTCATATGCTGGTGAGGGAGATCATTCGCGATTGAGACGCAGTCCGTCGTGGAATAGCATTAAGCGGTGGACGTAACTTGTACGGGTTGGGGGGTGGGAAGAACCGCTTGTTTAGAAGTGGGAGTAAAAATAAACCTTACGTGTGTAAGCAACACAAATTATAGTTATCCAACCGACGAGAAACAACCAGTCACAAGTTGGTATTTTTTATAGATTATTCAAAACCGCATATGCCTTAGATCTAACTAGTATTATCATTCCACCATTCTATAGTACATAGGAAGATTTACATATACACATATATATATCAAATATCCAATGCAGTATCAGCAAGGGCAAAAATATATTTTTATTCCCGCCATCGCATTCCTTCAGGTCTTGAAAATCTTCAAAAGAAACTGAAGACATAATAAAATGGCTAACTACAATTCGCCAATTAATCAGAATAGAGGAAAGGTTCTCTGCGGCATTGAATTTTCCAATAATACTCATTCCCACTCAAAAAAAAAAAAAAAATGCAGTGCATTATAGAAGAAGCAAAGAGACCACAAGACTTTGTGAAAAAGACATCTACGAAACTCGCCGGGCCGCAGTGGAGCGCACAACAACCGTAGAAAATCATAAAATATAAATAAATGAAAATGAAATCGAAAATGAAAAGAATAGGAAAACAGGGGGAAAAGCAAAAAAAATTACTGTACACTGGCCATATTTGTGTGTATGAACACTATTTTACGATGCTGCACTCCGCCCCTTATCGGCGGCGGCGGCGTCATCTTGGTTGTGGCCACGGCGACGATCTGAGCCTTGGTGGTGGTGGCCAGTGTTTGCAGCAGCTTTGTCCTGGCGGGCCTGGTCGATGGCTGAGCGTTGGGCAATGCTATCGTCATGGCTTTTCCATACAATGTTGATGTCCGGCGGGAAGGCTAGCAGCCGTTTGATTGTTTCCCTGATAGAAGATTTAGCAGCAAGAACAATTTAACCTGGATAATATGGAAACAATAACGTACCGAATTTTAATATTCCGCCCACCATCGATCCTTGTCCAGACAGACAGAACATCCTCCCCGCTTCTGACGCTCAGGACAGCTCCGCACACCTCATCGCTAGCTTCTGCAAATTGATCCCCTACCATCGCAAGTAGCAAGTCTTCCCAGTAGCGGTCTGAAACCCCCTTCTTCAATCGAATAATCCATTTCCCACCTCGTTTGTTTGCTTCGTCTTCCCAAACCGGACGTATTCCTTTCTTAAAAATATGGTAGTCTGACACGGCTGGGAGGAGAGACGGTCGCTTTAGATGTGAGTAAACGGCCCAGAAGCTCTCGACAGAAGATATCGATGCAAGAGCTATGGTTGATTTTTCATAGTCTGAATACTTTGGTGTCGGGGGTCGGTACCAGACGATCCAAGTGGACCGTATGGGGTGTTCTTTTGGGGCAGGAGGTGCAGTGGTGTTATTGAGAGAAGAAGGCGAGGCCTTCGATTTCACGGTTTTATTATTCGTGCCTTCACTTTCTGGTTGCGTTTCTCTTTTTTCACTGGAGGGTTTTGGGGTGCTGAGATCAAATGCGCCTGGGGTTTTTGGCGTTTTGGACGAACCGAAGGAGGCAAACGCACCAGATCCTAAGCCAAAGGCGGATGAGGCGCCTACGGACGGAGAGGGGGCGTTTGTAGTAAGGGGGGAGAGCGCGTTGAAAGGGTTGGATCGCCCGTGAGAGCTGTCAGGGCCGAATCGCTTAGACGGATGACTTCGAGCGGAATCCTGTCTTCCACTACCGTCTTTGCTGTCCGAACTGGACATGGAAAGAGACAGCTTGCTAGTGCTAACCTAGAGTTAGTACGGAGGAACATTGAACTGCCATTTCCAGAGGCTCAAAGTCTTTATGCTGCACTTACTTCGACCGGCGAGTCCACAGGTTGGCGTTGTCCATTGCGACCAAGCAATTCAGGTGAAGATGAAGAAATGTGCATCCAACAGGATAAAAGGAGAGGGCGGCAATTCGGATTCAAGGTCGAGATACGGAGAGTAAAATTAAGGATAGGCAAAAGAATAGCGAGATATTAGGCGTAAGAGCTGGGTATTGGGAAGAGAGTGTGGAATGAATTGGTGATTAAATGCTGTTCGACTTGCAAAAAGCGGAGCATCAAACATTAAGCTTTGCCGCCACACCTCTGTTTTACCGCTCGGCTAATCTGCGACTGGGACGCCACACTAGGCTTTCTTGGGACCATTTTTGGTTTACGCGCGCCAATTTCGCCAAAACATGTACACGATGGGCTCCATTTTCGCGATTGCGAAAGCCTCGTGCTGTATGAGGAGTTACAACACAATGAAAGAAAACAAACGAACTATATCTATTTCCTCATTCTAGTACTCGTTCGGCTACTACTATAGTATTATATACTACTCTACTCCTAGTATCCAGTACCATGCGTTGAAGTTCACAACTTCACAAGTACATTTTTTGATCTGTTGTCATCTATCCAGTCTTTTCTATATAGGATCTAGTAATTATCAGTTTTGAGGGAGGCAAACGCATTCAATAATGGCCCTTATATAAGTTATATATATGAATATTATGACACAACTTTCGCCCCATCAAGTATGCGATGACTACCAGGGGTTGATATAGCCCAATATAGCAGCATACAGAAGACTGAATAAACCACTCTAGGCCTGAAAGAAACTTGCTATGAGGAGCAATCGCGCGCTGAGGGAAATGATAATGGATATCTAGATCATCTGGAGGCATACTAATGCTTCCACCTTCGCTGTGAATAGTCATTATTTGAGCTGGTTAACTGTTCTGTTAGCCATGGAATAGCGAGACAAACTCTGCTCCCCTGCAGGGTCAAATTTCCAAAAACATGGTCCCCTCATTGGAAACTGCGATGGGACGGTAGAACCTTTTCCGGCAAACGGCCAAACCATCGGCCCCTGGGGCAGCTACAAATTCATGAGAAGGGTAGCTCAACGGAGCGTCGTCATCTAAGGATAAAATCACCGTGTGGTTCACAAAAGAGCCGGATTTGCACCCGCGAGATGGCAGAAAATGCGTCAATGCGTCATTTCTTGGTTGGGGGCATTCAATAATTATAACATATATTTGTCAAATAGTTTAATCGGGGAAGCCTGAGAGCATCCTCGGCGGATGTATCACGGTAATAGCATATCAATTAGTTTCTGCGACGCCGATTCATTATGTCTCCAATCCTTTGTGATTTTGAAAATCAGGGCGTCAGGCTTGCAAACGCATTCGTAAACTGACACTTATAACCATATACAGTTAACCATATGCTGCGAACACAAAATATACGTATACGCTGGGCCAATGGGGTAATCTTGCCATAGAACGAGGTTTTATCCAGACCACGGCTGGAGAATAGCGATGAGCGCTGCACTCGTGGATTCGTCAAGGATTGTTCAACCGCATCCAAAGAACTTTCCGATCTAGCAGAACCAGGCTATTCCTCGAAAATGTTCGAACTGCTGTTTGTAAGTTTAAGCCGAACAGGGAATAGGACGGAAACGAGGAATCTCAACACTTAGGTTCTAAATCAAGACCCGCACCCGCCATTGCGACCAAGTCCTCCAGCTTTCACTTCGCAGGAGCAGAACAATAATATGTGGATTTATCCAGTGAATTTTGTGTCACCTCGCAAGGGCTTTCATTTTGCATGAAACAAACCTGGGCAAAAACCGGCCTCAGAATGTCATACAGAGCAGCAGTGAGTGGAAGGTTGACCAAATGGAACCGGAGTCACTCGAATGCAGAGGCGTCCATCGAGTGCCGCCATGATTCCGACAATATTGTACATAACAGACATTGTCCTCGATGAGAAAGCTTGAATACTACGGAGTACAATGGATCCAATCCATTCCACCTGCTGCGAGGTCACCATATCTCATTTCCATAAAAAGCTTAGTCTCCGGAATCAATCTAGCCAGTGATTTGGTTAACGCGATTAGGATAGTTAAAAAGAGAAAGAGGGGGCAAAAGTACTCCTCCGTAACAGGAGAAATATCGGAAAACATGAAGTGCCAGTGAAACTTAGTAACGCGTTCTAACAAACTACTAAGGTATACCGTATCATGGGGAGTTGCATTAGAGAGTTTAACTCCAACCTGATTGACTGCTTTTCTGGACTATATAAATCTCATCCTTCTGCCGCTTAAACATCTTCTCTCTATTATCTCTACAAATGAATGCGCGACGAGCCTGCAAAACTCTCCTTACAAAGCATGTATCTGGACTCAGAACAAAGGTATATTTTATCACAACACCTCCTAATATCCTAACTCAGGCTGGGTAGTGTATTGATATAGTAAGTCATCACAGTCTAAGCATGAAAAGAACAAGAAAATGCTTGCAAGATAGAGGCTGAATGATAAGGCCAGGCACTGCCAGGAATATATAGGCTGTCAATTGTCTTACGTCATAGAATAACAGTCATTATCACATGATTTTTTGGCCTGGAAACTTTCCATAATGAAAGTTAATCAACTAGGCTAAAAAGAATTAATTAACTCTTAGAGGCTAGTAGCTTCTAAGTTTGTATCATCTGATATAAATGGAAAGTTTGCAATGAAGTATAGAAAAGAATAGTAGATAATCTTTTATTTAAACTAGAGAAAGAAAAAGAATTAAAAGTTGAGTTAAAAGATGCTGTTTAGAGGTTTGGAAGCTGTAGAGCAAAATCTTGGTATCTGCGGACCCAGGTAGGTACTAGATAGCTACTATGGTAACAGACATGCTGGAAGAATAAAACTTCTATTAACAATTGAAAAAGAATATCTAGTTAATTAAGATAGAGGACTATGAATGGAGTAGAAGGGCAGAAGTCCACACAATGTCCGCATGGGTGTATGTTGTGAGATCATCCCTAGGTATGTACGCAACAAACTCATATCTTGTGCTCAATAATACCATTGATTCCCGCTCCCCGTACCGAGCATATACAATTCCGCTTTGTAGAAGATAAGACAGAACTTTATAAGATGACTCTTACCCTACTCCCAGAATAAACACAAACCTGTACTCTATAAACTCATCATCAAAGAATAAAATAGAATGAAACTCAGCCCAGGTCTAGAAGAAATCATACTTGTTACGGACCCACGAGGAAACACCCCGCGAGGAATTAAGAGCCAATGGATAAACCCAGGGGAAGAACTGCGGTACGGAAAAAGGTCTCTACCAAGGAACGGGTCATGTGATTGATATGACCGATATGACAAGAGGAATCGACATACCAGACATACCAGACATACCAGTATGACCGGTATGATGTGTCTAGCCTGACATATCAGTCATACCAAAGAAAACTCATCATGTATATAAAGACGCTCACCTACCCTTAGGATCATAGAAGCTTATCTTCTTGATCACGATCAATCCTATCAATTTATCTCAACCTTATATACTAATCAATTGCACATTGATTCTCTACTTACCTTTCATAACCTTAGTCTTGGTTACTTAGTATATTCTACTATACTACACACACAGTACGATTGCACATCAGACTATACTCTATCCCTATCAACCTCAACGCCGAAGCTATCCTTACTCTAAATCGTTGAGCAAGCCTAGATAGTGGCACCCGCAGCTTTCTTTAGTCATCAAGCAGTATAAGACACGACAACTAAACCGATCCTTGATCAGTTGCCCGTGAACGCTTGCTATCGAGAGGCTCTGTGGATAACAATACTCTTCAAGACATAAGCTGCAGAATATACACTTTAAGAAAATACATGCAACTCACTTTCAGAGATGTTGACAGCTTCATAAGATTAACTATAAAGCATGAAGTGTATATACTTGTAAAAGAAGAAGAGACTTCTCATTTAGCAGTTATGACATGTCTACATGAATAGCTTCTCTCTAAATAGAGAAATAGAGTTACTAAATTCAGATCACCTCCTTCCTTCTGTCAGAGACTTTCTTCAGTTATCACAGTCAAAAGATAGATATAAACAGCTCCTGCATTATCTAGCTTCTAAAGAGTAGTTTCCTGTTAAGAAATACTAATCAAAATAAAAACTGTCTATTATTCTCTCTTCATTTCTTTCTTCTTTCATTTCTCATTCTTCATTCTATTTTTCATTCTCTCTTACATTTTATCAAACTAGTCTCTATTCTTGCTTCTCTAAATTCATGGTTGCGTGTAATCAGTCAGAATGTTTCACTGCAATCTAGTCCACTTATTTATCACTTCAATTCTAACGCCTGCATGGGTGGCATGCACTAGTGAGTCACAGGGCAGGATATTCAAGCCAGACTGTCCCCTTAGAAATGATATTGTGATAGTGTAAGTTCGATATGTCTTCAGGATCCGCTCTGATGAAGAAAGAAAAGAACAAGAAAAGTGCCTGCTGAAAGTCTCTGACATTCACTTGTCACTATGTTTAAAATTGTAGTGCCTAGGAACCTCGGGCGCAGGCACCTAACCACTCGACCAAAAGATCACACAACAGTAATAGCCACCACTATTACTAGCGCCTGAACCCTATATATAGCTATACCGCCCGGGGAATACCGCTGTGGCATGACAAAAATATACACTCTGAGGGGCCTTGCTTCTTTAGCCCGGTAGAAAGTACTGTGGACCTCATCTCAGTTGAGTGAGAGAGATTGCAAGATAATTTTTGACTCCTTCTGCAATTCAAAGCTGTTTTGTTCATTATTCACTGATTTTTTTTTTTTAGTGATGTCGCTTCATATACTCGTGATCCAGGTATTCTAGACTACTCCATAGAGCTAGCTTTGTGTATACCCTTGCCGTGGTCTTCTGCTCGTCATCAGTGCTATCCGTTGAGCCGGGCAAACCACCCCGTTTGGATTCATACTAAGTGCCAGGAAGAAATACCACGGTGGCCACTCTCTGTCCGACATGGTAGGGCTTTTGACGGAGTGGTAAGCACAGT
>LGRN01000069.1:61864-82622 GCA_001883825.1 Emergomyces pasteurianus Ep9510 | reverse complement strand
TCCGATCGGAGTACAACAAGTACACCAAGAGCAAGGGGAGAGGGGGGGGCGCTCAAAAAGCGAGGGAAGGGATGCGGTGAGAGAAAGGCCCAAAAAAAAAAAAAACACCCCCCTAAAGAAGAATAGAAATAAAAGAAATTGGCGCTATGCAACACGACCCGAGGATTTGGAAATAAAAAAAACAAAATTTTTAAAAAGTTAAAAAACTAATAAAAAAAAATATAAAAAAAAGGCGCCATTCAAATGTTGTGTGATGATATTTTTTGCCCCATCCTATCTGATTACTTTACGAAATAATTATTATTAAGAAGAGGAATAATACTAATATTTTTAAATAACAGTTTATAACGCGTTAGCGGTGTCGTGTGGATTCCGTGGAGAACTCAGCATGAGCCGGGTTGGTTTATTCTTATTTTTATTTGTATACGGAGTACTCCGCAGTTATATTTTATCTTATAAACAAATTCCCTCTCCTCTTGCGCCTCAACTTAGCCAATTTTTAATCCCAATACCAACCAGAAGAAGAAAAATATGAAAGGAACAGGATGCATGGGCAATTTGCACCTTGACATTGAACACCAAGAGGAACGAGAGATCGAGAATAGTTAGCCACGAGCGGAAAGGAGAATACACCTCCAGCTTCCTCCCGGCGCAGCATTATTGTTATCTCAGACCAACCAGGTTTAATTTATCCTTAAAAAAATACACAAACCCATTAGAGGAAAGGAACGGGCTGTATGGAGTACAGATTGTTGTTGAATTCAATTTTCCAGAAGAATGATGCTTGATAAATTAACTATCAGATGGAGAGTGGAGCATTATGTTAGCCATGACGCCATTGAGGTATATGTATATATACATATACTCCGAATATATATGAGAACGGGGAGCAAGAAAAAAAGGTTGTTATATAACTTGATCAACAGCTTCCTAATGATGAAAAATTTCCCAGTTGTCTCCTGGATCTCCTCCCCAACTTCCTCCCAGGTTCCTCCCCCGCCGCCCGCCCTCCCCGCCCTCTGGATAACCCCTTTGTATCGGAGAGGGCGCGTCAACAATGATACCCCCGCGACGGGAGTTCTGTATCCCCCATGCTTCTTCCTCTTCCCCCTTTTTCCTTCCCTACCAACCCCCCTCCCTTAAAATCACCGACAGGGAATCTTTTTAACGAGGTTCTCATTGCCGAGAGGTACGTAGAAGTGGTAGAAGTATGTGTAGCTATGCACGGTACCTACATGGTCCATGTATATGCACATCATCATCATCATCATATACGGAGTAGTAGGTAGTTAAAATGTAGTTATGCAATGCTTGCATACATCAGCATATAGCTCGTTGGAATTTTTTTTTTTATTTATTTTTTTTAATCAGTTTAATAGAAATAGTTTAGTAATTTTCAGCCGAGATTTTCTGGCCCGCCAGCGCGGTACACAAAAATACCCTCTTTTTCTTTTCTTTTGTTCTTGTTTCTTGTAGAGGGGGGGCGCCGTGTAAGGGGGGTCGGTTTCGATCTGCTTAATCTGTACGGAGGACGACGTAACGCATCGTCGGGATGAACCCATATGTATGTCCGCTCGTTGTCGGGCAAAAGCAGAAAAGAAAAAAAAAAAGAAAGGCAAAAACAGAAACGGCCATGCAATGGCACGGTCCATCCCGACTTTAACTGGGTGACTTTAATTATATATATATATATATATACTTATTGAGACCTAGGACAAGAAGCTGGAAATGAGAGAGAGAGGAGGAGTCCTTAATTTACCAATGAAAACAATGGCAGAATTTTTATATTCAAGGAAAGGACGAAGGGAGAAAAGGAGATAAAAAAATGAAAAAAGGAACAAAAGCAAGAAAAAGAAAAAGAAAAAAGAAACAAAGATTATGCATTGCTCTTTTTGCGGGCCATGCATGTGTTGGGTCAAGGAATTAACAATTAGTCTTCATCTACGGAGTAGTTATGTATATATATATGTGGCCGCATAAGAGCAAAATATAATATTGGTAGTCACTACGATATGGGCGAACTGCACAGCGAAGATATAGTTAGCATGGCCAAAAAAGGAGCGTATGCTCTCACAACATCCCTAAAATTATTTTTAAAGGGTCTTTTGTGTGCTTTCATCCGGTTTTCTGTCCAGACTCTCCAGTATACACAGTTCAGGGGTGCTTGAAAGTCCTACTACGGAGTACCAACTACCTAGATGTCTTTGTAGATGGCAGTTGAGTGGACGACTTTTCCTTTTCTCAACTTCCTTCGTCGTATTACTACGTATTTACATAGAGAAAACTTTATTTTTACTTCTCTTTCTTTAATTTTTAATTTTTAACTAATTTTTGGGGGTTGGAGGGACTCCCACCTGAACCAAACTTGATCAATAATCATTACTTGATCAGAATTTCCAACCTCTCTTCGCGCTCTCTCGGAGTCTCTGGTTTTGATGGTGAATCTAATATTCTAATATGTAACTCCGTACAGTAGTAGCAGGTGGGGGTTTCCAAATTGCTGCTTGCATCGGAAAATAACGCCAATGACGAAAGGGAGAGGGGCCGGTTGGTGATGCGGCCCTCGCCGATGAGGTGCTAGTTTCAGGGGGCGGCCAGGCGATGTTATTTTCTTTTAGCTTGGAGCGTGAGCGTTCAAAGGGGAGCTTTGTTTCTTTTTCCTTTTTCTTTTTTTCTTTTTCTTTTGCTTTTTTACGTTTTAGCTAATGTTACAGAGCTATTTAGTCTGCTTGCATGTTTGGTACATGTGGGAAGCGGTTGCGTGAGAAAAAAAATTAGAAAAACATGTTGTTCCCAGCAGTTCCTTACCGGTCTCTATTAGTATGGATATTTCATTCATAATTATTGACGGGAGATAGCTTTGCACTCTTCGTCTTTGAGGTGTCTTTCTCCCTTTTTTCTTCTCTCCAGCGGACGGCGGGATATAAAAACGCAATGGCAATGGCAATAATTAAAAAAAAGGAAGAAAAAAAAAAAACCTTTCCTGGTCACTTATTTCTCATTCCGATAGTTTTATCCGCTGTGTGGGGTGGTTTATGATGGCCACGAGCAGCATATTGATTTCCAATGCTTCCCTCATCAAACCCAAGTTTTCAAACTCCCCGCTACCTCCAGAGTACATGCTACCTTACTAGCATCTGGCGAGAACGTGGATGTAAGCAGCGATGCGCTGGTGATCGGCACTTCTGCATGTCTGCTCTGTTGTTACGTCAGTAGTGGATGTCGATGTTTGAAAAAAAAAAGAGAAGAAGAAGATTTAATAAATAAAAATTTAAATAAAAAAATTTGAAAAAAAGCAGTGGTGCAACAATGGAATTTCTTGCGTGGGGAGGGGTAAGTTAAAGCCCATTAGTTTGGAGAGGTGGATTGGCTAGGAATGTTAATGTCCTGTTCTTTCTGGCTTACTATTAGTCTAATGTATGTTTTTGTGCTCTTTCATTCTTTTCTGCCCAACCATCTCCATCTCGGTGCTGCGTTGATCCCTATTGGTGGGGTAATGGGGGGAGGGGAAAGTGTGAAAAGAATGAAGAGGTGTGAAGAGGAGGGGTCGAAAGATCAGTTAGATATGAGAGATATTTATATCCATAAAAAAAGAAAAAGAAAAAAAATTATGTCAATCCCATCAATATAATAATAATAATGTAGGAAATAGAGTTGTGAATATGCACTCTGGTCGTGGCAAGAGGCTTTTTGAAGGCTGAAGCAACCACCCTAACTCGATCTCTGGCTTGGTCCGCTTGGAGGAGAATGAAATTTGAACAATCTTTAGCCCCTCCGAATGACGATGAAGACCAACCCCACTCCGCCTTGATCATCAACTTGTAAAATGTCCTTGGATTGCTCCGTAAGCTGCTGGGCTTGGATGGTCGCTGTTCGGGGGCTATCTCGGCTCTTGAGGGAAAGCCCCCCGATATCCCTGTCGCTTGAAGGCTGAAGCCAAAGCCCTTTCCCCGTTTGGACCCAAGAAATAGGGGCCGTTTTGGCTAAATGTTAGGGGGCGTGGGCCTTATGGTTCTTCACGCTTTTTCGCTGATGTTTCAAAAATAATATACTCCATAGAATAACTACAATCAAACAGCCCCACGGTATCATACCTAAGAAATATACAAATGCACCAGAACAAATATAAAACGTCAGTAATAGAATATCGGAATAGCTTCTTCGGCAGAGGATTGTCCTTCGCAATCAAGTTTCAACAAACACAAAAATGAATGAGAGAGAGGAAACATATCTAACATGAAGGAAATAAATACTTTATCAAGAGCCCCAGCCAGCATGACGGTGGTCCTCGCCCCCCCTGCTCTCCCCACCGTCTTTTTCCCACATCCACACCCACACCCACATGCACACCTAACCGCCAGCGTTGTTCCTACCATTCTTTTTCCTTTTCGCTTCCTTTTACTTTTTATCCCTTTCCAGTCCTAGTCTTGTGCCATTGTGGATGTTGTTGCCCTTCTCCTTTTCTCTTTACCCTGAGATTCCAAATTTGCATCTCTCCTCCTGAAAACTTACAATCCAATTCCAACTCCCGCAGATAATATCACCAAGAAATATCCAAAACGAAGAACCGACAGCATCACGATCTCAAGACAAAAAGCTTGGGAATCTGGAGGTACGCCGTAACTTTACACTGCATTTTGCATAACCCTAGACCGCTGCGATATGCGCCACAACACCCCTCACTTCTGCGGGCTACCAATAACCTAACACGATTTCCAAAAAAATCCCCGTTAGCCCCCTTGCTCTTTTGCTCTCTCTTCCTCTCTCTCTTTTCCTCGTCCATTTCTTACATTTTTCTTCCATTGACAATTTAAATAAAAATAAAATAAAAATTAATAAGAATAGGGAGAACAGGTAGGCTCATATGCTTTGCTTCTCTCCTCCTCTCCTCCCCTCTCCCTCCCCTCTCCCAAGTTTAATATATTATCTGTTCATCTATATTTCTCCCCCTTTTCCCTTCCTTTCCCTTCGATCTCCCTCACTGTACCCTCTCGCCCTTCCCTACAGCTTGAATTTCTTGTGTGGGAATCCGCTTGGATCTTGATCTCTCCTGCAACTTCCGCACCACACGAGACCTCGCCAGGGCCTGAGCTTCCCTCTTTCCGCTTAGTTTGGTGCCCGTTTTGTGTCGCAAATCCCCCTCCCGCCGTTAGATCCCCGCCAATTCCTCCCCTGTCCTTACCACCCACAACACACACACACACAGATATATATATATATATATACCAGCTTCAGGGTTCGTTATAAAACACCCACCGCTTTTCTCACTCAACGCTTTGACCTCAATCTCAATCGCACGAACCATTTTGTCATTCGTCATTGATTAAATTTATACACCCTCAGAAAAAGAAAAAAAAACCAGAATCCAAAACATTTTGTTTAAATTGTATTATTGTGAAAAGTGGGCTTACGGAATATACATAATATTTACATGCACAGAGCGGCCTCTTTTTTTTCTTTTCCTGGCATCAATTTGATTTGCTGCTCAGCCTGGCACTGATCCAGCTTTGAAGCCGTTGAGGACGCCCTGGGAACTGCTGCTGCTGGTAAAAGTTAGTCTCCCCTTTTCTTTTTCTTAGCACTCCCAATTCTGCTTTCAATTCCTCTTTCTTTTTCTTTTCCCCCTTTTTCTGTATACAAACAAGCCCAAGGTAGTTGTTGTATGCTCCAGCGTATTCAAACAGCCACAACACTACATTGCTCCGTGAAGCGAGCCCCAAGAATCCGCCTGTTGAAGCTCCAAAGATGAAAACAAAATTGCCTGGTGCTTCTAAAGAGCACAATGAGGCTTATTAACAAGAGGGTTGGAAGGGTCGAGATAGCTGAATAGCTGTTTTTTGATGAGCGCGATGTTAAGGGGATCAAGATACTTAACCAAGAGTTGGGGGTGGGGGATTCTAGACCCCTCCCTGGACTCTGTTTTGCCACGAAAATTCAATCACATAACATCGAATATTATTTCATCACACATCAACTTTCTTTAACTTGCTGACACCTTGCGACACAGCCATATTCTTCAACCACTTCCCACTTCGACATTCTTGCGTTACATACCTATCTACCGTCCATCAATTATTTTAAATTTTTTTTACTACGAAGCAATATCTCGACGTCTTTCGCATCTCTCCTCATTTTCCTTTTTCGCTCGAGCAAGTTCGATTTAACCCCCGAAAAGAAACTACTCTATTTGCGCCGACGACAGCCGCTTTCCAGCCTGCGCCCAGCTGTCCCTCAGTGAGGGCTTCTTCGTCGGTGGGCTTTCAGAACCTTAGAACCCTTTTTCCGTATTTCAGGCAAGGTCATTGACAAACGAATAAATGCCATATCTGGCCTATCAAACCCACTCGTTTGCTCGACTCAACCCCCCATCCTCCTCAAACATGGCGCCTTCAGCAACAACACATGTGGTATGTCAAATCGAATTCCGAGCCTCTTTAACTTACCTTGGAAATCCTTTTTTGTTTCGTTTTCTTTGGGTTTTTGAATCACACACATATATATCTAACATGGTGCCCACACATTTCAGCCGCAGCAGCAACAGCAACAGCAGCCGCAGCAACAGCAACAGCCCATCAACGACAAACTCCCCGATATCGCCTCTCTGGGCGACCACGTCGAAGAGACAACCTTCGAACAAATCCTCGAAATGGACGATGAAGACCCTTCGCGCGAGTTTAGTAAAGGCTTAGTATACGGGTTTTTTGATCAGGCAGAAACTACATTTGTGAAGATGGAGAGTGCAATGTGAGTTGGGATGAAAAAATATCGTTCCGCCGGCCAGCCCCGTTCACCCAGTTCACCGCCCCACCCTACCCTGCGTAATTTCCATATGACGTCATGCCCTAGTCCCCAACCACGCCACCCCCTTCCAAAATACTATTATTACCCCTATTTACATCAACAACTGTTTGGATATATTCCCGATATGAGAATATCAAAAACTGGCTTAATGGGATTTTTTTTACTATTTTTATTCTTTTTTTTTGGAAAAATTCTCTAACATCCATCTGCGCGACGACAGTGAGACACAAGATCTCAATGAAATCACCCAACTGGGACACTTCCTCAAAGGCTCATCGGCAACACTAGGCCTCACGAAAATCAAAGAAGCGTGCGAAAAGATTCAGAATCTCGGGGCGGGCAAGGACGAATCGGGCACGGTCAACGAGCCCAACGCCGCGATCTCCCTGGCGAATATTAAGAAGACTCTAATGGAGACCAAGGACGATTACAAGGATGTCGTGGTGCGGTTGAAACGATTTTATGGCGAGAAGGTTTAAATTAAATGGTATATAATAATTTATGATGAGGATGATGAGGATGACTGGGGCAGGAGAAATGATACAGGAAGGAAGGGGAAGGGGGAATATAAGCGGGGTCTGATCTAGGAAGCTGGATGTCTAATATTGAAGGGGTTGGGTTTGGAAGGAGATATAATTCACATAATTGACTGATTGTCTTGTTTGTGATAGGTTCTTTGCTTTCTTCCTATTTAAAATTTTTTTTTTCGTTTGTTAATTTTCCTTTTATTATTCCTCCTCCACACACTTTTTATTCTTTTTTTTGTCTCTGGCGTGCGCGCTTTGATATTATTCAGTACCAGTACCACACTCAACCAGGGGTTTTTTTTGTTTTCTTTTCTGTTATCTTCTTTCTTCAAAATATCTGTTCATGTTAACCTCCATTCCTTCTCCCTCACGTTCGACTATAACTTTTCTCTCGCTACTCTCGCTTCTCTGTTCGATTGCTTCTTGATACCATACTTTTCTGCCCATCTCCATTTCCCCCCCCCACCCCGGCCCTCCGCCGGCGTATGTAACTCGAAAAAAAAAGAAGAAAAAACAGAAACGAAGAGAAAAGAAAAAGAGCCCCAGCCAAAAGCCTCACTTCAATTATTCAAGTGCGTTGCCCCATGTTTTGAGTTTATTTCCTTGTTTCTCTACTCTACTCTACTCTCATCTCCTATCCAGCCATGTCCACCCTTCCCCCCCCCCCCCCAAAAAAAAAAAAAAAAAAAAAAAAAAAAAAAAAAAAAAAAAGGCGTTGTCGTCAACAGGGTTTTCGCCATACTTTCACCATCAATTTCTTTTCAACCTCGACTGCCTTTTTTTTATATTTATTTTGCATGTTGGGGGATGGGGGATGTATTCTCCCTTCTTAGAACCACCCCGCCCGTCTCCTTCGTCTACCCCCTTCCCCGGCCCCGAAAAAATAAAACAGAATAGAAGAAGAAGAAGAGGAAGAAGAAGAAGAAGAAGAAGAAGACGAAAAGAAGACGACAAAGAAAAGAAACGTGAGGGCAGATCGTTACACTACATTTCCTTTTCTTTTTCCTTTGACCATATTCTGTTTTAAAAAGCGTTTCTCTTACGCTGTTGCTTTTGCTTACTTCAAGATTCAAGATTATCCCCCTGCGTCAACAAAAAGGGCCATCAAACCCAACTCAAAACATCTTATATAGGATTTTATCAAACAAGTCCTTGGATTGACCTGAACACCCCAGTTTCATTTTCACTATCATTTTTTTTTTCATTTTTTTTAATCTACATTTTTGTTGTATTGTTGAAAAAATGATACCATACATCCATTTCTTTCTTTCTTTCTATTTTTCCATTCATTTCTTTTGTTTCATACGTGACATATACGTGGAAAAAGCAAGGCTAGGGGAGCATTGGTCTTTTTTTTTTTTTTTTTTTTTTTTTTCCAATTCTTTCACGTCATATTTCCCTCTCTTTCTTCCTTTTTTTACCTCAATACTGGTTTGCGTTGTAGCTGAACAGAGCACAGAGTGGTAAATTTCTTTTTCTATTTTCTCCCCCCATATATATCTGACTTGACTACTTTTCTTGTTAGTTTTATTTAGAAACCTCGTTGCGGTAGGCGCAGGAACTGGGAGAACGAAGAGAGAAGCGGAAGGGAGAGTGCGATAAGAGGAGAAACAAGTCATAAATGGATAACCCTGGCTGTAGTGTTTGAGCACAGTGTTATATTGGTTGATTGTTGAAATCATTTGATTTTTCTTGAGTATATACTCCGTATTTTCTTCCTCATTGGATTTGCTTTTCAACAAATTTTCTTTTCTATTTATACGAAGTAGATAGCAATTTATTATTGTTCCTTCGTCTTGTCAAAAACTGCTACGTAGTACTCAGTTTTTGGCTTTTGACTTTTGTGTCGATGATAACCAACCCCCCCGTTATTGTCTTTTGCTCTCTTTCCTCCCCCCCCCCCGAGGACAAGATGGGAAAATGGCTTTTTTGGCGCAAGGAGTGGAATGTGAATATCAATAAGAATGACAATGAATATAATATATATTAAATTTTAGTTAGGCATACTATGTACTATCATACTCCCTCGTACTCTGTAGCCCCTTATTCTCTGTTCTAACTTGATGCAGCCTAGCCGCGTGGTATAACTAGTCTAACCTAGCTAAGAATGGATTACCTAAGTAGGCGCCAGACCTTTCCCTGTCGGGCCACGCATCTGCCTGTCCCAAAAACGCGGTTTCCACCCGAACCTTTTTTTTTTCTTTACGCTTCCCAGTTTTCCTCCTCCTTGACCTCATCCCATATTTCTAGACAGAAAGGGTATATAGAGGTATATCCTTTATCTTTACAACCCTTTTGTTCTTTCGTTATCGCTTATTTTTAAACCCCCCTTTTTTACTCGTCTCTTCAAAATACTTAAGCACAAGCACATCATTAGGCATTTATATAATAGTTGTCCTCTACTCCCCCCAAAAACGAAAAAGGGCATTTTTCAGCTTCAAAGCTTACCCCTTTCCAACTCAAAAACAAAGACAACAGACGACCTAGGGACAAGAAGATCAGAAAGAGAGAAAAGAAAAGAGAAGAGGAGAAAGAGCTACACATTTGTCGTTGTTTATTTTATTTTATTATTTATTATTATTCATCTCCTAATACCCCCTCCTCACAATGCGTCTCTCATCAACAATCCTCCTCCTCCCAGCTCTGGCTGCGGCGCAAGAACAGATCCCGCTCAGGGAACAGATGCAAGGCTGGTTCAATAAAGCTAAATCTCTCCTCCCTATTGCCACTCCTGTCGTGACTCCCGCCGCCGACGCGGCTGCCAATGCTGCTACCGCTGCAGGTGCTCGTGCTGGCTCTAAAGGCGCTGCCGCGAATATCGTCAATAAGGAGGTTACCCTACTCAGGCTCGACAACTGGGAGTCGTTATTGGCTCCGAAAAGCGACGGTCCAGCTCAGGAGTGGCTGATTTTCATTACTGGTGGGAATAAGACTTGTTTCGGACAGTGTAAAAAGGCAGATAAAGCTTGGGAGGTATGTTGGCATTATATATATACGGAGTATACTTCGTACTCCGTACTTACCAACCAATCAGTGTTTTTTTTTTTTTTTTTCTCGTTTAAAAAAGGAATCTAACCACAAAATTAAAAATAAACAATTAACAGGGCTCCCTCCCCCTTTTCTCCGCCGACGAAACGTCCCCTTCTCTCGCAAAACTTAACTGCGAAAGGAATGGCCTCCTCTGCTCCATCCTGTCCGCCGGAGCCCCCTCCATCTGGCACTGGCAAGTCCCCGCCCGCGAACCAGGACAACCAAAACCAAAAACCCCCATCCACGTTGTTGGCATGAACGCTACAACCATTGACGCAGAGACGATCTACAAGATCCACTCCGAGAAGACCTGGGCGAACAAGCCAGCCTATGATAGCACCTTCCACCCTGTTGATGGCACGCTTGCCAAGTTCGGCCTTAATGTGCCGTTGGGCTACGTGCTGTATGGCGTGGGTATGGTTCCCAGCTGGCTCATGATGGTGGGCATTAGCTTTATTAGCAGGTCTGTGATGTAAGTGGTTGGTTTTGTTTTTTGTTTTTTGCTATACATATGTATTTTTTTTTTTTTTTTTTTTTTTTTTTTTGGCAAATGCTAAATGATATGTTTTGAATAGGAGCCGGAGAATGGGTCCCCCGCGGCCGCAGGTTGCTCCCCCGGCCGGAGGTAGTGCTGCGCAGTAAGGATGAGATAGATGTGTACGTGTATGAGTTTTATTTTTTGCTATATGTTTTTGGTTAGCTTTTTATATTATTACTATTATTCTTTTACTATTCACCATTGTCATGACTATTATTTATTAGCAGCTTGTTTTTCTTCTTTTTCAACTTTCTTTTCTTGATCGGGGATCTCATCGGAGGGAAACATATAAATGAGTGTATATATCGAGAGATTTCTGTTTCGACTATTTGATTTTTCGAACTGGGCATTGGATGAAAGATTCATATGTCGTGAGAATTTAAAACGAGAATACGCAATTAAATGGTACTTCAGGATTCTATATTTATTGGTTTTTTTCGATAGGAGCAGCTCTGCTAGCTCGCTGGGGTCTAGAAAAGCCATTGTATAAGCATGCAGAAGAGAAATGGTAAATTTTTAAACAGAATAAATTAGTGCACTCTAAAATTATATTCAGTTGCAGTTAAATATTATTTGCATATATTGATTTTTGGGGGCTGTTTATTTCATGGACATTTCTACTTTGGAACCGCACTTTTTATGCAACCAGCGAACCTGAAAATTTTGTTTGCATGCTAAGTTATTTATGATAGCTTCCAAGCACTACAAAATCATCGCCCACCAACCTCAACACTGCAACCCCAGCCCTCCCCCGGCGCACCTGATGAAAACAAGAGGTGCCAACCAATTCTTTTATCTACATATTATTCATTATATATAATATCATGACCTCTCCTTTCACCCCTACAGAGCGGGTTCCACCAAGTACCACGGCTTGGATCATCGCGACTGCCATCCTAGCTGGTGTCACGGGATTCTTTATTGGGCAAGGCGCATCGTTGGGGATTTTTGGGTCGGCGGCGGCACAAGGAGTTAAGGGCAGGAAAGCTGGTACACAGAGGAAGAGCTGGCCGAATAGTTATGATGTGAAGGTCCATGCGGAGTCGGGGTCGGAGGATGAGTATGACGACGAGGAGGAGGAAGATAGTGAGAGTGAAGGAGAAGGTGGAGGTGAGTTAGCTGCCTTCGAAGGGAATACGGAAGAGGTTAAGCTTGTGCTTGTTGTGAGAACGGATTTGGGGATGGGGAAAGGTTTGTGATTTCTTTTTGCGTACCCCCTGTTCCAAACCTCCCGCCCCCTTACTCTTGTTTCTTTCGTCATTCAACAATTGAAAATTTAACTCTTCTTTATTTACAAGGAAAAATCGCCGCCCAATGTTCCCACGCTACTCTTGCCTGTTACAAATACTACTTCGCGCGCGCACCGGACTCACCCATCCTCAAACGCTGGGAACGTGGCGGACAAGCCAAAGTCGCCTTGCAGGTTAAAAGCGAGGAGGAGCTGTTGGTATTACAGGCGCAGGCTGTCAGTTTAGGGCTGTGTGCACAGGTTATTCAGGACGCGGGTCGGACGCAGATTGCTAGCGGGAGTCGGACGGTGTTGGGGATTTTGGGACCTAAGGGGGTTGTGGATGGGGTTACGGGAGGATTGAAGCTGTTGTAAGGGATTCCATTATTTTTTTTTTTTTTCTATCTATCGAGAAGAAATTTATACACTTTACTTAGAGAAAGGGACGGGCTGGGGTATGGAGTTTTCCTTTTGGTTTTCATGATAGTTTATGGGATTCATGTTTTATTGCTTTGTATTTATGTGAACATGGGTAATATATGCGTCTATGAACATTGGACGTATTCTCTTCAAGCTTCGTGAAACTCTCATGACAGATAGCAGTATTATTGAACAATTTCTCTTCTTCCCATTGTTTTCCAAGTTAGGTGGGGTGAGAAATGAGCGAACGAGTTGAATAAAAGATGTTGGCAAGTCATGGTTTTTCCCTAACCTCATCAGCCGACGGCCACATCCCTTCCCCAAGCAACGGGAATAAAAGGGACGAAATCGGTAAAGGGAGGTGGAATATGACGCCCTCAGCAAAGAACCCGGCCATCTCACCGAATTCACCAACCCGCCGAAACGGAAAGGGAGCTCAAGGCAGAGTGTTAATTCTTCCAAAAGAAGAGAACCGGGCCGCTGAGAATCTCTCTGAGATCTGTCGACCGGAAATTGACACCATTGTTTTGAGGATAAAATAACATTTTTTCCATGATGGCTCCATGAATCGTCGAGCTGTCCAGCACTAACAACCGAAACACAACCGGAGCACGAATACCCCAGTTGGCTCAGGACTGCTGGACACAGATCTGGTTTGTTGTGATATAAGAAAGAAACGAAGGGAAAATGGAAAAAGGCTTTGGTTGATATTTTTTTTTGTAGCTTTGGCTGTGATAGACGCTAGACCTATTTTAGGCCGGATCGGATTAAGATGAATTCCGTGGCAATGGGGCTTTCCTACCAGAAACCGCTCTGAGATGGCAACGTTTGAACTTTTCGTCAGCCTCAGTGTTTTCCTGTCTAACTAACTGAGTAACAGTGTGATTTTTCATTGTGTCTAAGCAGCCATGGCAGACGCTTTGTCTATCGAACAAAATAATAAGATCCGCGTCGCCCTTGGTCTGAAGCCTCTTCCCGTACCAGGCGCCGCCAACAACGATGGTCCGGTCTTCAAACCATCCAGAGACGGCAACGATTCGGATTCCTCAGACGGTGAACCAGCAAGCACTCTAGAATCACGACAGGCACAGGGATATGACAACTGGAAGAAATACCAGGATGAAGCTGAGGCGAAAAAAAAGCGCCAGGAGAAACTGAACGCCATCAAACGGGCGCGTGAGAATGCTCAAAAGCTGGCGAAGCTGGAGGGCAAGGGACTTGGTGAAGTCGATGAGAATGAGGCTGCGTTAGATACCAAGACTTGGCTGATGCAGCAGAAGAAACGGCAGAAGAAGATTGAGAAGGAACGCGCGAAGAGGCTTGCAGAGGAACTTGCTGAGAGGGAGCGGGTTGCGGAATATACCGCTAAGGATTTGGCGGGTGTGAGGGTTGGGCATGAGCTGGGTGATTTCGAGGAGGGCGGGGAACAGATTCTCACACTTAAAGATACGACAATCGATGAGAATGAGGAGGAAGGGGATGAGCTGGAGAATATCGATTTACGGGACCGCGAGCGACTTAATGAGAGACTCACTTTGAAGAAAAAGAAACCGGTTTATGATCCTAATGACTTTTATGGGTCTGGTCCCAGCTCTATACTGGCACAGTATGATGAGGAGATCGAAGGAAAGAAGAGGAAGCGATTTACGCTGGATGTTAAGGATATGACTGAGGAAGAACGGGATGCCAAGCGCCAGGATGTATCATCCAAGTTAAAAGCGCAGCCTATTAACCTTGATATTATGCCCGAAACTACCGCCATCGCGTCTGACTATCAGCAAACTACAGAGATCAAAATCAAAAAGCCGAAAAAGAAGAAGACCATATCTACGAGGCGAAAGGCGGTGGATGAGGATGATATATTTCCAACCATCGAAACTGCAGATCTGCCTAATGGTGGTGGTGATGGACAGTCCAACGGAGATAATATGGAAGTAGATTCAGGAGCTGCCAGCAACGGACTTTCAACACCTGCCCCAAGGCGATCTGATCGAGATACATCTTTCGTCGATGATGAGGATTTACAAGCTTCACTGGCTTCACAGAGACGAGCTGCATTTAAGAAGCGGAAGAAGCTTCGCCCAGAGGATATTGCCAGACAACTACGGGAAGAATCAGAGCAAGCGCAGAATGAAATGGATTTGGACAACGCGAATGGCGAGGACGACGGCCCTGGCCTCGTTATCGATGAAACATCCGAATTTGTCGCAAACCTACAGCGCCCAACCCTTCCTGATCGTCGCCAGCGTTCAGTCTCACGCCCAAAGGAAGGATCCCTCGAACCGAAAGAAGAGCAGGACGAAGACGTGGACATGGGCCGGTCGTATAATGATATTGAGGATGAGGAAGATCTCAAAGAACGCCTGAAGAGAAGCGAGACTACGCCAGCCGCTGAGATCACTGCTACTGGGTTAGAGGAGGAATCAACCCTTGACAAGGGCCTTGGTTCCACGCTCGCCATGCTTAAACAGCGTGGATTGGTGACGGAATCAAACGCCGGCGAGTTGAACAACCTCCATCGCGAGCGCCAACGATTCCTGCAAGAGAAGCAACGGCGTGAAGCAGAAGCAGAGCGACGCGCGCGACTCCAGCGAGAACGTGACCGTGCTTCGGGCAAGCTTGACCGCATGTCCGCGCGGGACCGGGAAGAATATGCGCGGCAGGAAAACAAGCAGCGCGACCAGTTAGAGTCACGGCAAATGGCAGAGATTTTCAACCGCGAGTACAAGCCGGACGTACAGTTGAAGTATGTGGATGAACATGGGCGGCTGATGGACCAGAAGGAGGCGTTTAAGCACCTTTCGCATCAGTTCCATGGTAAGGGCAGTGGGAAGATGAAGACGGAGAAGCATCTGAAGAAGATTGAAGAGGAGAAGAAGCGGGAGGCGATGAGTACGTTGGATAGCAGTCAGCACACAGGGATGAATAATGCAATGGGGGCGACGGCGAGGAGGAATCGGCAGGCTGGGGTCAGGCTTGGGTGATGGATGTCTGATCGAACTACCTAGGGTATATGGAAACTTGACACACATGGATCATTATTATTCTTATATACATCTGCATGCTAGAACCTACGTAATCGCATAAATTCAAACGCATTTTTTGTTTGCTAGAACAATCTGTTATAAAATCTGCAGTCATAGGGTTAGTGTTTAACGACAGACAGAGTTGGACGACTCATGGCGCCAACGGAATGGATTTCTGCCAACGAATATTATATTATATTTATTATTATTATTCTTCTTCTTCTTCTTCTTCCTCTTCTTGTTCTTATTCTTATTGCGTACAATAACATCTCACTCCTCAAAATTGTAGCCGTACATTCAAGTTCAACCCCTCCTCTCTCGCTATCTCCAATCCCCTTTTTCTTCAGAGAAGTCTTCTTATAAATTGCAACTGCAATCCGCTCACTTGATGAATCTTGGCTAGGTAGGATATGTTTATCCATCAATAATCTATTGTTCATGTGGAAGTGTGGGTCATGGCCATGGCCACCGGTATTAATGGAGCCGAAATCGCAAATAATGTTATATTTTCACTTACAATCCACCTGCAGTATTTTTTTTTTTTTTTTTTTTTTTTTTTTTTTTTTAGAAAAGCCATTTGAATCATGCTAAACATCCAAGCTGTGTGAGAAAGAGGCCAAAAATTCACACCAATATAAACAAAGGTACGTCTGGTGGGCTGTATATGTAAATTATTCCCACAAAACAACCAGCATCCTTTAGCCGAAACAGACCTTGGAATATTCAACTTTCTCTCGTACGAATCGAGAACAAACTCTGCCGAAGTTAAGATGGCTAGCTCAACTGCATCTCCTACCCTTGCGGTTGCTAACTCGCTGCAGAGCCCCCCCTGGCTATTATTATTCTCCGACAGCGGCTACACAATTGGCCAGGTAGCAGTACATGTGGCCTCCGGGAGATACAGGTGCAGGGGCAGGTACCAGAACTTCCCCAGATCCAACAGTGCCAGAATTCGGCAACTCGGAATGTTCGAGCAGTAGTTCTGCTGTAAGGGAACACGAAAAAAGCAAATTCTCGGGGAGAAAAAAAGAGCTTTGGCAATTGGCAATTGGCTTTGCTTACGGAGTTAAACTTTCGCCTTTTTTATTTTTATTTTTTATTTTATTTTTTTGAACTGCTTTGTTTTACTCCCCTGACATCTTCACTACGGCCATCTTTAATAATTAATATTCTTCTGACTCACTAGTTGTCAATCGTTTTTAATACTTTGCTGAACAGTTTGAATATTATATAATTCCAACACCTTGTCGTTTTCCTGCCTTACTCGACTGTCTGATATCGCCATGTTGTCCACTTTGAGAGTCGCCAGCCGAAAGGCTGCGACTCGCGATGCCACCACGCGGATGTTCGTTGCTGGAATCCGTCCAGCTTCCACCTGGTCGAAGGTGCCCCAAGGGCCCCCGGTATGGCCTTGCCCTGCTGATTGATTCCAAGGATATATCGAGGCTGCAATTGCTGACCGCGCTCTGCCATTGTTCTAGGATGCGATTCTGGGCATCACAGAGGCCTTTAAGGCCGACTCATTCAAGGATAAGATCAACCTTGGTGTTGGAGCTTACCGTGCGTATATAATATCGTTTTGGCTTTATCTCACTATCTATCTTTCCCAGAAATCCATTCGCTAATCATATTGCTTTCTCTCTCGTTAGGTGATGACCAGGGAAAACCATACGTGCTCCCCTCCGTCCGCGCTGCAGAGGACAAGGTAATGAAATCGACCCTTGACAAGGAATACGCCGGCATCACCGGCGTCCCCGCCTTCACCAAGGCTGCTGCATCTCTCGCCTTTGGCGCTTCCAGCCCCGCCATCAAAGAAGACCGCATCGCCATCACCCAGACCATCTCTGGCACTGGCGCGCTCCGGATAGGCGGCGCCTTTCTCGAACGCTTCTACCCACACAGCAAGAAGATCTACATCCCCACCCCAAGCTGGGCCAACCATGCCGCCGTCTTCAAGGACTCGGGACTCCAGGTCGAGAAGTACCGCTACTACAACAAAGACACCATCGGGCTCGACTTTGAGGGCATGATTGCCGATATTGAAGCTGCTCCGAAGAACAGCGTCTTCTTGCTGCATGCCTGCGCGCATAACCCGACAGGAATTGACCCGACCGTCGCCCAATGGCGCCAGATTAGCGACGTGATGAAGTCCAAGGGGCATTTTGCTTTCTTCGATATGGCCTATCAGGGCTTTGCTAGCGGGGATACGGATCGCGATGCGTTTGCGCTGCGCCATTTCCTGGCCGAGGGGCATGGCATTGTGCTTTGTCAGAGCTTTGCGAAGAATATGGTAAGGACAAACGAGCGAGGGAACCAATATCCAGTATAGGGAGGGGTGAAACTTGCTCTGCCAAATTATTTTTCGAAAAGCTGCTAATTGTATGTTACCCTGTTAACCTCCTTCAGGGCCTTTACGGTGAACGAGTCGGTACCTTTTCCGTCGTCTGCGAGTCTGCTGAGGAGAAGAAGCGAGTTGATTCGCAGATCAAGATTCTTGTCCGGCCCCTGTACTCCAACCCACCAATCCACGGCGCTCGCATTGCCTCGACGATCCTCAACGACCCTGCGCTCAACAAGCAGTGGCTCGGTGAGGTGAAGGGCATGGCTGATCGCATTATCAAGATGCGGGCCCTCCTCAAGGAGAACCTGGAGGCGCTTGGTAGTAAGCAGGATTGGAGCCATATCACGAGCCAGGTGAGTTATTTTCACATTTTAGTATCACATTTTAGTATCACATTTTAGTATCACATTTTACCTTTACGTAAAGGTTTTACGATGAGAAACTGGATTAAGGTTAACGATGTTACTTTATAAAACAATATAGATTGGAATGTTCGCGTACACTGGTTTGAAACCCGAGCAGATGGACAAGCTTGCCAAGGAGGTACTGAGCTAAGTTTCTTTACATTTTTTCCCCTTTTATTGGAAATCACCTGGCATTATAGCATTGGTATCATCATATCATTGCTCACTTTATACCGAAACTCCGCATTCTCCCCTTCTACTGGACCCACACTGACATGTCCGTCTCCCCCTATGTAGCACTCCGTCTATGCCACCAAGGACGGCCGCATCTCCGTTGCTGGCATCACCAGCGCCAATGTCAAAAGACTTGCTGAGTCCATCTACAAAGTCACCGGATAAAACACAAGCTAACAAACAATATTGATTTTTCAAATAAAACGAAAAAACATATTATATCCCCTTCCGAAAAACAGTCGATTTCTGCTGAGAAAATGAGACGGGTTCGATTAGATTAGATTTTGGTATCATTTCCTTTTTTTTTGCTTTTTGTTTTGGTGGTCAAAATGGTCAAGAATGCTAGCAACTGGATCTGGTACATTTTGATCCGTCATCTTGTGTTCCTCCTTATCTTTGTGACCAGGATCTCGCAGTTTGTCCATTGCATAACCTAGACCTGCTACTTACTCTCCTCTGCTTTTTTTATTCTGTTTTGATTTTTCTTTCGGCCCGTGATTTTTCGTCCTCTGTTGATTATTGTATACCTGCAAAGCCTGCTTGCGTAACGATGTACTTGTACCATTTTTGAAATTGCCCTTTTTGTGTGTGTGCATGTGTGTGTGTGTGTCGCGGGCTATCTACTAGCATTTTTTCCCCTCCTAAAACTTATTTTTTTTCACGTTTACATTATATAATAGTTACCCCCATTTTCTATGTTTTTTAAAGACAGTGGCTATTCTGCGGTTTATTGATTTTCTTCCACAATGCTCCCGGTTGGGTATGGAGCCCATGCGAGTACGAATACGAATGCTGGTGTAAGCTTGAACGCCGTAGCAGCTCGGGATATTGATGAAGTCATGAGCATCTATATATATATATATATATATAAACATATATATATATTATTAATAGACATGTTGCCGCTGCAATGGATTTTGTACAAATACGCATGTACCCGAGCCTAACTATTTTTATGCAATAGCAGCAACACAGAAGTATCCGTAGTACGGAGTACGGAGTATCGAAACCAAGTATCGTATCGGCCATCATTGTAACGGAGATAACATAAGCAGCTCCACCACATGCTTCCACCCAAGCTTCAACCGAGGCGAAATTGCGCGGATGATTCAGCGAGATGCTGGCCGCTGATTGGCCAGATAGCTAAAGAATGTCCCCGCAATTACGTATGGGTAGGTAGCTATGTAACTAATACTAGCTATGTACCCAGCTCCCCGGCGTCTCATTGCTGGCCACACAGGTACCTTCTGGGTAACTCAACCATTTTCGGCATCGGTACTCCGTAAACTCAAAAGCATACAGTACTATACATACCCCATCCAAGCAATATCATTTTCCCGTTGCCTCCCAATACATCGTCAACTTCAGTTTCTTTCTATACGCAGTGTTGGTGTCGCTATTCCGCCCCCCCCCCAGAGCCTGACGGTTCCCCCATCCGTTTTACACTCCTCCCATCGCGAGGAACTCCTCCCTCGTCTTCCCTTCCACCATGCCCTCCTCTGCAATGCTCCCCGTCGCGCTACAGAACAAATTGATGTCCGCGCGCAGAACCTCCTCAGGCCTCGTTTCCTCCGCAAGCTTCAACCTGTTCGTATATATATTTATATATTCCATATCCATCTAAATCCATACCTCCACCGCAGACCTAAATTAATCCTCTAACTCTCCATCCTAGATTCCGTAATATCGTCTTCTTCCTCTTCCTCTTTCGCATCGTGCGCAGATCTTTCTACACCCTCCGTGGCCATGGACCTCTGGGCACCATCCGCAATGCCTACTCCTATATACGCCTGCTTGTTTACACTCTCTTCCTCCGTGCCCCGGGTGTCCGCGGCCAGGTGGACAAACAAATATCCACTGCCCTAGCCAAGCTGGAAGCCAGGTTCGCTCCAGAGACCCCCGGCATGCTTAAAAACAAAGATCTGCCTAAGCAGGGCTGGAGCCATGACCGCGTTCGCGCGGAGCTGGATAAGATTGCTGGTATGGAGCACACTATGTGGGAGGAAGGTAGGGTTAGTGGCGCGGTTTACCATGGCGGGGATGAGTTGGTAGAGCTACAGACCACTGCTTTCGGGCAGTTTGCGGTTGCCAATCCTATCCATCCTGATGTCTTTCCTGGTGTAAGGAAGATGGAAGCCGAGATTGTAGCTATGGTGAGTTTCTTTTTTTTTTTTTTTTTTAACAGAAGACGGCATACCAGATGAATTGC